>JAYXIM010018486.1:0-11528 GCA_037575425.1 Anastrepha fraterculus
AGCTCCAGTAGATTTGGTGGCTCCTAAAACACTCAGGCTAAAAAGCCCATTGTATTTAAAGCTCATGGAAAGAGGGTAGATAGTCAGGGAGGGAAGGAGAACAGTATCAGAGAAAAAGATAGGAAAGAATAGAGACAGAGATAGAGATAGTTAGTCCTGTGAGAATTTTCCAGATTCTTTGGCAAATCTGTAAATGTCCTCCAGTTTTAGAGAACGAATATTACTCATTCTCATGATAGCGGAACCCAAAACTCTAGCAAAGTCAGGACACTCACAGAGAAAATGCTCAGTGCTATCCGCCTCCTCCAAGCATTACAGGCACACTAGGTGCTCAATGATTCCAGTGGTGGTCATATGTTGACCCCATTGGTTTTGTCCTGTAATGATACCGACCAGCAACCAAATGTCTTTCCATCTAAGTTTTAGTAGAAAGTTTGACAGTTTTCTGTTCGGACTTGTCACAAAACACTTTGCTGTTCTGCAGCTTTCTAGACCGGACCATCGCTCTTTATGTAGATTGCCTACATAATCGCTGATCCAATTTATGATTCCTGTGGAACTGATTCCGATTATTGGCTCTGGCCCCAGTGGGGGCCCGCTGATCCACGGTTGGCCAATTCGTCGGCCTTTTCGTTTCTTTGAACACCAGAGTGTCCCGGAGCCCATATAAGTACAATCCTGTTTTATCTTGCGACAGAATTGAGCTTCTTCTTACATTCTTGAACAATCTTTGAGGTTAGCTCCGCGTGCTCTTACTGGGTTGCCTACAAAGTTTTTTGTTCTTAACGAACTTTGCTACAAACCATTCAAAAAGAACAAAGTAGAAGATGAAGAAGCAGAGAAGTTTGCGAGATTAGGGCTTGAGCCATGACTATGGGGAAACGGGCCCAATGACAGGTTTCGGTTGAGGAGAAAGTTGCATATCTGCACAGTTTAGGTACAGCCTCGCTGAAGAGTTTGTTTGGACTCGCTGATAGATCGGGTTGGTCTAAGGCCCTGCAATGTGAGGACTGATGCAAACTTTACTGGATACCATCATAATACTCTGTGGTGACCGAATGTACTCTTTTTGAAAGGCAACCTGCCTAACCTAAACTAATTTCGCTTGTTTTAAAATTTTTTGTTTTAATTTTTCGGGAAGTGCAATTATTCCAAATTATGTTCGCTTAGACTCAGCTGTTTCATTAAAAGGCGTGAGTGTCTGCAAGATAAATGGGACTTTTTTAAGTAATTTACATAAATTTTGGCAAAAATTTTTTTTTGTTAACTCCCCTCGCGAGTATAGGGCCTTAAGAAAACTTGCCTTTGCCTTGGATTCGTTAATCTATTTGAGACGGTAGGTGATGAGCCTGCCGTTACCAGTCCTAAGTGGTGGAAACGCCCACCTGTCGTTGCTTAGGAGCAACGCCTTCTTTACTGCTTGGAGCGCCATCTGTATTTGACATTTTTCTGCAGAAGGATCGCATAGATGGTTGAGGACTTCGCTAAATTTAGTGTGTCTGCGTTATTACCGCGGTTGCCCGCTTCCTATTGCTGGCGCGAGTGATGCAATGTGTAACTGTTTTTTTTTAGCAGCCACAATGCAAATAATGCGCTGACTATTATGCGGGAGTAAGGATGGAATGGACAAGGTTCTGGGTTTTAGGAATGTGATTCGGTTTTTGTTTTTCGAAACAGGGAAAGTAGGTAAATTTAGAAAAGTGTGAGGACCGTGCTTTACGTGGGATTTGAACACTCAATCTCTAGGACTGGCAGGCTAGTGCACTTCCGCTAGACTACCGAGGTCGCAATGGCAATATAAACTCGTGAAATAACTTTTCCCTGCCTTTGTGGCAAGCAGAATCTCGCCCTTGCTTATAGCAAAAGCGAAATGAGAAAGTGTTAGGTGGGGATAAAATATTGATTAGGCGCTGATCCTCACCTCTGGTTTACCTACTTACCTCTGGAAGAGATTTGAGTCATTGGGAGTGGTAGAGTCTAAAATGTAGAAGCAAAACTATTAATTATATAATTCTGGGATGCATGCAGGCCTTAAGCAGGATGCATGCTCACCAATTCAATGGTGAAGGGTTATGAAGGTTAACGGCCCTAAAAAGCATATTGTTATTGTAATTTTAGGTACTGAGGCAGAAATATAACTAATACCTTTAACTCCAAAACTTTTAACGGCAAAGAACTCGAAATAAATTGAGCCATGGCGGGACGCCGATCTATGTGAGAGGTTTCGCTGCCTTTTTCCGTGAACTTCTTTAGCAGTTCTGGCGTTACTTTGGATATATCTTTTCTTTTCTAACGACTGCTTCTGACTGGATATTGGATATTGATAGCGATATGGAATCAGTTTGGGTATATCGCGCCTTTCCACCATTGCTGGAACTAAATATTGGAGGACAATTTTCTGTCTTCCAAATCGGAGATCGCAAACAACATCATGAATACTGTAATCGAGCGAGACGAGTCAGATGTTGGGGCATAATTCGAAAGATGGAGAGTGTACTTGAAAGTATCTTCCGAAGCAGGATCAACTTATTTACTTTCTCACATCAGTAATGACTGGGGCGCTTGGTTAAACTCGACCAAATTACGTAAGTGGTTATAGCGCCAATGAAGAAGAAGAAAGAATGAAAAAGAGACGCTTGTTTTCGTGCAAGATCTGCTGCAGTGGCCAAAGTATGAAGAAAATCGAAGGTGTAAGTCTTAACTTGCTCGTTGAACCCGCAAGGGAGCAGAGGTCGCGGGCGGCCAAAGAATACTTGGAGAAGGTTGATGTTCCGTAAGCTAGCAGATGACGACATTACAAGAGACGGTGCAAAAACAACGACTCAGAGCCATGAACGATGGAAGAGTCTTGTTGAGTGGAGTGAACACAGAAAAAAAACCTAACTTGTGTATGTTACTCTTTTGTGAATGTCTTCTCTTCCTTCATCCCCACTTCTGAAAAAGTTTGGCAGATGTAGATGGATAAAAGGTATCCTAAACAACGACTTTACTAGAAGCTGGCATGACAAAGAAGATTTAAAAAAGGTTTTCTGGGCGCTAGACATGGCGGACGCCAAGCCACACGTTGCTAAATCGGTCCAGAAATATTTAGAGGGATTGAATTGGGAAATCCTCACCCCACCCGACGTATTCCGTAGACATTGCACCTTCGGATTACCATCTGTACCGATCAATGCAGTCAGCCCTTATTGGAGAGCGGTTCACTTCTTAAGAGAGCATCGCAAACTGGCTCAATGAATGGATGAAGTCAAAAGAACTCGAATTTTCCGTCAGAGGAATCCGTATGCTGTATGAAAGATGGAATAAAGTTGTAGCTTTCAGTGGTCAGTTTTATTTAGCTTAGGACGGAAACTTATTCCCATACCCAATACAATACATTATGCATCTAGTCTGTGCTCGCTCTGTCCTATGTACTTGTAGTAGAAGGAAAGTATTTGAAGGATTTTAAAATTAACGCAGTTTTATTATTGAAAATAAGGTGAGTGCACAGGTCCAAAAGACTCATTTAAAGAGAAGTAAAGTCTTGGTTCCACATGGTACCACAAACGGTACTCCTTCGGCTATGATTGTGCTAGCCCAAGCATAAGGAGCCAACACTGAGCTGTTCTACTTTCATCTTGCCTAATTTTCCCGAAATACTCTATACCAACTGTGGAAATTAGCAAAGGTGCGAGAATTTAGTTATGAATCCAGAGGCGCCAGCACTGGCGGGTCGCCCTCCCTTAGTTTCGGTCGAAGTTTAAAGATGATCCCAGGATGGATTTGAGCTTTTTGACAGACATGCCCTTATCCCTGATATTTGATGAAGTTAAACAAGCACTACGGGGAACAGCCGAAAGGAAGTATTGGAAAAATTGTAGACAGCTCTAACGGCTATACTGAAAATAGAGTTCCAGAAATATTTCGAGAGCTGAATCCAACACTGGCATAAGCGTGTTGCAGTTGATGAGGACTTCTGTGAAGGCCATGGTATCACTTTTGAAGAATAAACTTGTATTTTGAGTTTTCTGAATATATTCCGGGTAAATTTTGATCAAGGTGGTATTTTGCTGCCGGATCTGCAGTCACTACACAGATTTTTCTTCATGCCCAGGAGCTCCTCCGATATCATTCTATTTGAATGTTCTTATTCCCCAAGATGCCCTTCTTTGCTATGGGACACCAAGGCGGGCCAGCATAGGAGTGAAGAGCTAGGGCTAAGGGATGTTTGCTGGCACCAAACTATGAGGCTACGCCCGGCGAAATCTTTACTGGGATAGTAAAGCCAAAAGTGATCTAAACAACTCATAACCCTCCCCAAGGAAAAACTGAGAATGCTCACTGGCGTTCTAACAGGCCACCGCAGAGTGCGTAGTCATCTGCACTTGATCGGGATATAGTCTACTGACTCCTGTCGTTTCTGCAACCAGCCTCTGGGTACTCCAACACTCCTTCTTCTTATAAGTGACGCTATAGCACGAAGAAGGCTGAGACATTTTGGCCAACTGCGGCCAGCATAAAGGCACATACGCTCCAACCAACCCAGCTCTATTCTGAGTGTAAAAAGGGCACTGGGTCTGGACGAAGTACTGTGATGAGTAGAGGGCACAAAAGGCCATGAGATGCCATGAAGTGCAAACCTCATAAAGAGCCTAATCTATTCTCAAAGAGGAAGTGGGTCCTTAAAGGAACTCATTATAGTGGTATTGAATGGCTTGACTTCAGTGAATTACTGTGAGAGTAACTCTGCCATCATTGCTTAGAGTTAGAAAGAGATATTGCAAAGGTCAGTCGAAAAATGTTGCCAGCTAACTTAGACTGCGTGTGCCTTATTGATAGATTGCCCGAGCTTACTTGCCACGTCACGCCGGTGACTTTTTCACTATAGAGGTGAAAATGTATTTTCAAAGCCATTCTTCAACTTTTTCTTATTTAAAATTCTGTGTCGTCTATAGTAACATCCCCATTTAATAACTTATCTCACTCCTATGCGGCGATATATAATCATATTAGCTTTTCAATTTGAAAATTTTCTAACTCAATTGTTTGCCAATCTGCTAAGTTCCTCCTCAACCCATTTGTCCGCCGCAAGCATGGAAAGCTCTACTCATATGTTATTGTTTGCATATTTTTCTGCTCACCCGCACAGAATCTTCCACGTTTTTTAAATATCTTTTTTTTCTAATTTTTCGCTTAATAGGTTTTCAAACAAAATCCCATACATTCCGGCAGATTGCACTTGTTTTGCTGACCCAGCATACAGGTCCGCAGAACCAATAGAGCAGGCGGCGCACTCATCAGCTCTAGCAGAGCTAAATCGATGATGCTGTAGAGACAGAAAGAGGTGGTTGTGTGTGTGTGCCAACAAATTGATATTCTTGTTATTTTCAATTTCAGTTTTTCGGTTACTTTGCCCCTTTTTCTGGTTTGCATTTTTGTTGCACTTTACCTACGAATTTTTCCTTTTCAGTCAACCTTTTGGCCACATCTTCATGCATACAGCGGATATGCCACATATGTGTGAGTCACCAGTTACCTCTGTTATTTGCCTTCCCTGTTTGTTTCTGACATATTTATTAGAGACTTTTAATTGAGTTTATTTTCCGCTATTTACCCTTTGGCAATTGGCTTCGCTTTCCTTTGGAGCTACCTGGGGGTACGAGAGCAACTTTCATTTTCTATTGACTTATCATCGTTTGTCGGGTAATTGCTTTTTTGCGTGTGTGTATGTGTGCATATATCAATATGAGATATTGACTTTTTCCGGGAAATTGAAACCGAAATTTTATATTGAATATTGGTCAATATTTTAAGTCAATATAAAGTAAGTTTTATTGGCACTAATCCTTCATAACCTGGCTGCAAGCAAAACCGTCTTGATGGGCTGGGTCCCAGGGCTGACCTTCATGGCAATGAACTGTTAGCGAACCTTTCTATGGGGTTATCGAAACTTCCGTAAAAGAAATAGTCAACAACTAGGAGAACAGGGAATTCATGCGCCACTAGAGGGAAAGTCCAGGACAGCGGCGGGCAGATCAATTTATCCTTCCTGCTGGAGGAGCATCAAGTAGGCTCCTAAATATGAATAGAGAGGCTTTACGAGCTCCCACTGATTGCTAACGGGACATGCTGTCTTCTTTTTATTTCATGAAACTAGTACAGTGTAATCAGATTGGAGGTACTTTTTCCATAAGGTTCTTTTGGCAGATCCCACGTGACTACGGTCAAACTTAATATATAATTTTTTTCATTGAGATTTCAGTATGGAAGGACTTACGTCTCAACAACGTTTACAAATCGTACAATTGTATTACGGGAATCGATCTGTGAAAAGCGTTCACCAGATGCTCAGGCCAACTTAAGGTGTACATAATCGTAAAGCGATGAGGCCCATTTTTGGCTTGATGGCTACGTCAATAAGAAAAATGCCGTATTTGCGCTGATGAACAGCGTTATGATTCGCAGCATCTTTGAAGAAGTACGACCCAATGATGCCTGCAGCCCATTCAAGAACACCAAACTGTAACCTCCATCTGGAAACAACCGTAGTTGGTGTGGTTCTTATGTAACTGGAGGAATGCATCGCGCACCATGATAAACGATTTTTCATAACGGAAATCGAGGCTCGTGATCTCTGCCACATGGTTCCACAGACGGTACTACTCGCCATACAGCCCGTGAAACAATAGAGTTACTGCGTGGTGGTTTCGGTGAGCAATTTGTTTCTCGTCTCGGAACAATGGATTGCCCACCACCTCCATTCCAACTCGATTGGTATGAGATGGTTTGGTTGAGGATGATAGTCACTCAGCCTAAACAACGTGGAGTTCACAAACTATCTTGGTGTTATGTATTATAACGATCCCAGAAAGTTACCTATCATCAACCTCTAAGCTGGATATACTGGATATGCTTTGCAACTGTAAAGCCGATCCGATTCCACATATTGTGCTCAAAACTCCAGTCGATTTCATTAATTGAAGGTGCCACGTGCTGCTTTCTTGCTTGCCATGGGCCCTCTCCTTTTGCACTCCCACAACGACTCTTTTATTAAACATTCTAGGTGTGCACCTCTATGGGAAAACATAGATTAGTTACAACATGATAAGACTAAATGCGTCTCAGTCTGAAGAGAGCCTTAGGTTTGGGAACTCTAACATTTTGGAACCTGTCTTTGAAACTTTATAATTTTCAAACTTTACCAGTCCGTTCTTTAATCTTGACAAAAATTTTCATACAAGAATCATTGAGGATAACGCGCAGGAAATTGTGTCGAACTTGTGCATAAAGTCAGTTGCCATTTTTAGAGCTATATGATATCTTTAGTGCTAATTCCTATCTAAACAACAGGCTGGGATACTCTGAAAAGAACAGTCACTCAATCCGACTCTCATATGACCTTTGTTGTGCCTTGCAAGCTAAACTAAACCGACCGCAGCTTTAAAACCCATGTGCAATTTACTCTGACAATCGAGCTGACAGACAGAAATTGAGATATTTATCACGAGAATCGTATGGGGTTCCGGTCGCAGGCGCCTTCCCGGAAACCGAGCAGCCAGGCATCGAGCAAGGAAAAGGGCCGATTCATTATTATTATTTGCTAGACCGCCGGTCGGGAGCGCAAATGGCGAAAGGGGCTGAAAAGGGTCGAAATACTTTTGGCTAATTCGACGCAGAAAGCGGAAGCTCACATATGTGTTTACTTCATACACGTGTTGGATTGAATATACTCTTATTGCATGAGCAAATTAGCAATGGTTCATGGGAACTCACATGAGCCAAAAGGTGATAAAAGCAGATTTTAATCGAATCAATCGAATCTTTTTTTGATCCATGATTGCACGATTTCTAATACATTGTCTAAGGCGGACAGTTGGTTGGTTGGTTGAGGAGCTGTCTCTGACACGCCCCAGACTCAATTAGCGCAAAAGGTACCATTTTGGTACACCACTAGTAAAACTAGTGCCATCTTGATTTGATTATAAATCTGCCTTCACTACAACTTCTACCAAATTGTTCATTGAGAAATTCCCCAGCATGCTATGCCGTAGAACACCCAGACTTGGCACTCACACAGAAAGTTGAAGTTGTCTCTCTAGAATACTCTTGATTGCAGCTTATACATCTGTCTTCATATGGCCACCCCATCTTCCTAGTATGGTCTCCGATAGGTCAATGGCCGGTTATTGTTGCGTAATTCTAATGATGTCTGTTCTTGGCTTTCGTAACAGCTCGTCAGTTCTCAACTTGTTCTACTCTGGCCATATTTCCTTCGCTATTTTGCAGGTATCGGTGTTGGTTCATCTGTCTACAGCCGTCTTCTGGAATTGCAAAAAGATCTCCCTTTTCTAAAGGCTTCGGGGTCAGCCCACTGCTACCACTTCGGATACTCTAGAGGAAGTATAAGGCACTTAATTCTTCTTTGCATTGTCTGACAATTTTTGAATTGGTTTTTCGTGTTTTTATAGCTAAGATGGCTACTTGACTATCCGTAAAAGTACATGCTTCTGGTGGAGATTCTCGGTTGGAGTTTTTACTGAAGTGGTCAGCCGGCCTCAGTAGACTTCCGCGCAATTTGTGTGGAACGTCAGCCACCTTAGGTTATAGGCTTGGTTATGGTAGAAGTCGGTCTGTACAACCATCTCACTTAGACCGTCCAACCATTGCGACACAGAAAGGCAGCCACCTTAATCTAATCAAAACTCGATTGGAATTTTGTCATAAAAGATTGAAAGTATCCATGTCTATAATCGGCAGTAAGAAGGAGCAAACGAGCTACAGAGCTGGCCAGTCCTATTTTGCTTTACAGGAAGTTGAGATTTTCTGAAATTAAATTCAGAGTTCATCAGTAGTCTGTTTGTTTGTATAGAAGAGGACGAGTTTTGTTCACACAAAGGCCTGGCTTTAGGCAAGGAATATTCAATACTTCCTATGCCGCATGAGCATCAAAGGGTAAGAGTATAGAATCAATATTTATATATGTATGTATAACAAGTAGGGCTTGAGCTGAGCCCCTTAGGAGTAGTGGGGACAAATGAGCAGCAGTAAAGGCCGAAATTAGTGAGAAATATGAAGGTCATTGTGGACAAGGTCGGATAGGGAATGGGATTAGTATCATATAGGGCTCACAGATCTGCAGCGAGAGCAATTAGAGTAGTCATCACTGGGCGCTGTACTAAGTTCCCTTTCAAAATGGTGTTAAGCTAAAGTGGAACCACAATCAAATCCCCTTTTTCTATGGAGAGGTTTATTAATGCTGCAATTGCAGTGATATGAGTATAGTAAGTGTGCAGTCTAGAACATTTGAAAGAGTTAATAGAGGAAGTAAATTCATCGGACTTTCACCATATCTTCTCCTTCTGCTTCTTGAATGGCGCAATAGCCCCTTGCGCGATTTTCATCGAGTTTAACAAAATGCGTCAGTCGTTTCTTTCCTGTGTTAACCGGCGCAACTTGGAAAAGCCATGTGAGTCAAGTTCTTCTCCACCTGATCTTTCCAACATAGAGAAGGTCTTCCTCTTCCTCTGCTACCAGCAGAGAAACCAGAAACCGCATCGAACACTTTCAAAGCCGGAGCGTTTATATCCCTTCAAACGACATGACCCAGCCAACGTAGCCGCTGGATCTTTATTCGCTACGTCTATGTCTATGTCGTCGTAAAGCTCATGCGGCTCGTTCCCTCTCCTGTGATACTCGCCGTTGCTAACGTGTAAAAGTCCAAACATCTTCCGCCGAATCTTTTTGTCAAACAATCCAAGGGGCGCCACATCGGATATTGTCAACGTCCAATTTCTTCTGGCAGGGAAGTAATCATTCATGTCTTATTAGCCTGCCCGAGAGCGGGCCTATTCTGCGAAACGCACTAATCAAGTCATAATTTGCGATCTATGCATTCCCTAGTAGTGACTCTAGCCCAACTCATAGATGCTTCGTATATCGAGCTATGGCTGTTTTAGCGATTTTTGGAAATTTTCAAGTCAATCTCGTCTGAAGCCGATAGCAGTTGGTAGCGACAATCTGCTGAGCCTCTCAAGTAAGCCTGTCATTTCACTCAGCTAATTGCATATCCCTCTGCTGATTTCTTTTAAAATGTTCATGCCTCTTTGCATATGCACCAGAATCTATGTATATTTAATCTGAAATGCTTTTCTTAACTCACGCATTCCCAAATCACCGACTAATAACTTCCTCTTAACTTGGTTGCAGTCTCCCACCAGCGCTAACCTGCAATGGTCGAACGCTGGCTGTGTTGGGGTCGCAATTAATTGCTTTCCATGAAGTGATAATTTATTACAACACCAGCAAAACGTCGGCTATCGGCGTAAGCAAAAACTACAATGGACGAGGCAAGCAAGCAACAACAAAATATACATACAATTACAACAACAACCAATAGTGCGTACGAGTATTCCGCAACGAGCTGGCTGGCTAGGTTTTGGAAGAGGATAAAGGAAAAGGATGCGTGTGTGCTTATGAAAATAATCCGGCCAGCTCGTGAGAGGACATAGAAGGAAACGCCTGATGAGGGGTTGATGGTTGAAGCTAAAAAGGATGCACGCAAATTGGGTGAAGAGAAGAAAAAAAAGATTTAGACGCAAGCGAATTTAAGGAGCGGCACAGCGGAAGGTCAACGATGGGGTAAAGTGCAACAAAATATTGTATTTGGATTTTGTTTTGTTCAAAAAGAAAAATATACTTAAGCTTGTTGAGAGGAAGGAGTGAGAAAGTGTGAGTTTGTAAATGAGGAGGCAAATGGCAAAATGGACACTAAATCAAAGCTTGTAAGAAAGCGCAGGCAAGAGTGAGGCTACTTACTGGGTGGTCACTGAAGAAACGCGTGGAGTTCAAAAGTACTCATTGGATGGCCATAGAGACGTGACGCAGGAGAGAGGGAGGCTGCTCAATAAGAAAGGGTGCACAAATATACTCATAAGTGAGCTTTTACTGCGGGCGCGTATGTGCCATAGTCCGTCCGGTCACTCCACATGCAGATTTCCGAAGGGCGGCTTGCCTGCTGACCACGAATAGTGAAATTTCCAAGCGCAACAAATCTGATTAAGCGCTTAGGCGAAATGCTGCGGGCATAGCACAATGCAGGAGCAAACCAAAGGCACGCACACGCACACACATACGCAAACACATATACATAAGTACGCACGAAAAGCTTACATGCATACTTATATGCGAAAGAGTCGTTCATGTAAGTCCCCGCTCGCATTTTGCGTCACATTTTCAACCCCCGTTTTCGTCTCACACTCTCTTCTCCTCTTCTCTTCGCCGCCTCGATATGACCTCTTCCACTAATCAACCACTCCGGATTGTGACCCTTTACACCCTTGTTGTTAGCAGGCATTTGTCTCGCCAACTCTATCTCTGGCATATTTGGAAAATTTTCGAATTCCATTTTACTTTAGCCTGCTTTTTGGCGCATTACTTCGCTTATATGTACGGCTCGTTCAGCGCCAATGCTGGCACTCGTGTTTATTGTTCTAACCCAACTAATATGCAATAAATTTTATCAACGCATTTAATCAGAGATAATTCCATGC
>JAYXIM010018489.1:0-10705 GCA_037575425.1 Anastrepha fraterculus
AACTAAATTTAATGAGCTATAAAACGTCAAAGCTCAAATTTTCTTACTCCACTTCTTTTACTAAAATGTAATAAACCATAAAACGGAATACTTGATACTTTTGTTAAAAATTAAAAAAAATGTATCATTAAAAAATTGTTTAATATTTCAAATATTTATTTTTTAATATTAAAAAAACCGAAATGTATATAAAGAAACAATGTTTAGTTCACACAAGATTTTAGAAACTTGAATTTATATGGTTTCTTGTAGGAGAAACAACTATATTTTTGTGAAGAAAACTATTAAAATTGGTCAAAATAGTTCATTCCTCATAAACCATGCAACAAAAATCACATAAATCCAAGTTTCAAATGCAAGCTAGATATTTTTTTTTTTGTATACCCGTCAGCGGCTTTGGTAGTCTAGCGTAAATGTACTAGGCTGCCATCCCAGAAGTTGTGGCTTCGAATCCCACGTGAAACACGGTCCACGCACTTTTCGAAATTTACCTACTTTCCCTGTTTCTAAAAAAAACAAAAAAATCATTCCTCCACCCCAAAAACTTCCTTTTCATTATCCCTTTCATCATTCATCATCCTTTCCATCGTTGCTTCCGCACAATAGTCAGCGCATTATTTGCATTGTGGCAGCTATAACAAGCAAAACACAAAGAAAAACACACAGTTACACATTGCAATAGTGGCGCCAGCAAGCGAAAGCGGGCAGCCGCGGTAATAGCACAGACATACAAAATTTAGCGAAGTCTTCAACCATCTGTGCTATCCTTCTGCCAAAAATATGTGAAACACAGATGGCGCTCCTAGCAGTAAGAAGGCGTTGTTCTTAAGCAACGGCAAGTGGGCATTTCCACTACTTAGGACTGGTAGAGGCAGGCTAATCAGCTACCCTACCATACTCCAAATCAAATAGATTAACGAAGCCAACGCAAAACTGAATCTTGTCGAGGCCCTATGCTTCAGAGAGGAGTGAACAAGAAAAAGCAAAAAAAAAAAATACACCGTCAGAAAAAATAATTTTCAAATATCAAAACGATTTGCGAGCCCATTTGGACTTGCACTTTTTATACCAATATTTTACGAGCTATAAAATGACTAGCTGAAATTCTCCTAAAAATTCAGGTTAAAAATTTTAATACTGTTATTAACATTTTAAACTTTTAATTTTTAAATTAAAGTTTGAAACTCTGATTTATTTGGGTTTTATAGAAAAACGAGCTATAGTTTCATAAAAAAAAAAAATATTAAAATTGATCAACATAGTTCATTCCTTGTAAGCCATGCTACAGAAGCCATAAAAATTCACGAGCTATAGTTTGATAGTTTTTCTAGATTTTGCTTAAAGGGTTTGATATTTTTATATAATTTATTTGAATTTTTAATTAAAATTTTAAGTTTGAATTTATATGGTTTTTGTAGAAGAAACGAACTATATTGTTGTGAAACAAATTACTAATATTGGTAATAACGGTTGATTCTTCAAAAAAACATATTCCGGAAATTACATGAAACCAAATTACAACAACAATGCTAAACAAGTTTTTTTTATATGGAAGAAAACACCAGACACCTTAAGAAAAAATATTTCTTTAAATCACTATAATTTTTAAGCCACTCCGAACACTCATTTTTTATGCCAAAATGTAAAACTGCATATCCAAAATTTTTCTAAAAATTATTATTTATTATAATTAAAAATTTATTTTACTAAAATTTTTTAAATTTGTACAATGTTTGACACTTAGGTAAGGTTAGTCAGGTTGCTTGTCTAAGACAAGACACTCACTGGCTTTAAGGTTCATTGTGATACCTGCATTTTATTTTCATCAACTCATCATTACTAAAGTGCTACTTTGGACTACCAGTAAGTAGGCAACTGAGTAGTTAAGACCTCTCTCCTCGAACAAAACTAACACTCTACAAGGCTCTCATAATGCCTGATGGGGCTTCACTTGGGGTGTTTGAGAGAAAGATTCTGTAGAAGATTTTTGGACCATTGCGCGTTGATGACGACGAATATCGCAGGCGATGGAACGATGAGCTATTTGAGCTTTACGACGACATAGACATAGCGAAGCGAATTAAGATCCAATGGCTAAATTAAGAAGAAGAAGAACTAAGTTGCTTAAGAAAGTGACTAGTCCCCCCAATGAAACATTTCGCAAATTGCCCATGTCCTCAAAGATATAATCGCCAAGGTATTTGGCACGGCTTCTTTGAATTGCAGAGCATTCACACAGGAGGTGTTGTACTGATTCAATTTCTTCTTCATCTCCTTGACTCCTGCAGAAGTCCTTGCGAGATACACCCATTCTACTGTCTAGGGTGCAAATAGTGCAGTGATCCATTATTACACCTGTGAGGACGCTGGTAGTTGATCTGTTGAACCCAAGCGGACATTTTGTACTTTTAAGATTCAGTTTCGACCAGAGCGCTTTGGAGGCCCTACAGTTAGTAGTCAAAGACCACCTTCTATTGGTTTCCGCGATTACGTTCAAGTCAATCGCAGTGTACAGTTCGTTTAGACGAAAGCTTATGTCCTCTACCACTCGCTGAAGGTCAAGCTCAGGGCACTTCCGTGCACACTCATCCGCTCTTCTATTTCGCTCCACTCCAGAGTGGCCGAGAACTCAACAACGTGTGGTGTTTTGTTGTTGCATAAGCGAGAGCAAGCTCCCGAATTCTTGAACTAAGTTAAAAACTTGAATTTATATATAAATTAGCTATCCCTTTGCAAAATAAATTATCGCAATTAGTTAAAAAATAAAGTAGTGGGCAAAACCTGAAAGAAAGTTCTTGTGCTATTATTTAACACACTGTATGTATGCGTATATTGATTCTATCATTTATGTACTCCAAGAAGGCGGTGGCGTATGAGTGACATTTTCACAGCTCTGTAAATTTTTACTACGCATACAAGTATTACCCACATGTTATTTTCGACTCATTCGTGTAGTAGTTGATTTCTTGCATCGCTGATTAGAGCCACTTATCGTACGAAGCATAAATATATGTACTAAACATACACACAATCACACAGTGCCATTAAAAATTCCCGCTTTACTACTTCCACAAACCACTTAGGTGGATATTTGAGGCTTCGAGGCAATTAACACTACAAACACAGTAGCGATATATTTATCTACATATGCACACATTTGTATATACAAACGTACATACGTCAATGCAGTCTTTCGCTTGCAAAAGCGTCCACTCATACATACCTGCTGCCACACTACACCAGTCTCTCACGAATGCATGCATGCATACAAACGTATATATATTTTTATGTATACTGCGAATATGTGCCGGTTGGTACATTAGCATTCCCAAAGCTCATTCACAATCCAGCCGCAGCTGCAACATGCAAAGTGCACTTCACGAACTTTTCCTACAACAAACTTCAAAAATTGTTAATTCTAATAAAATTCATCATGTAAAATTTATTTATGTTACTGTTTTTCCACTTGCAGGCGTCAAAGCAAACTTTTTGAATGGCAAACGGCGATGAAGATGAAAGCGACGAGATGTTAAAGTTGACTTTGATAACACGACGTGGTAGAGGATAATTACTGCCTAACAGGCGGACAAGTCGATGGAGATGAGAGCCATATTTCGGCTGAATAAGGAGTTAATAGGAATATTGCATATGGAGAAATTATTTAATTATATAATATTTATATTGCAAAATGTGTATAGAGTGTTACAAAATATGGTCGCTTTGGTAAGATAAGCGGTGACTTACTTCTAAAGGTTGAAATCAAAATGTCAGTATCACAGGTGCCGTCACTCCAGTGGTATATAGGACATACTCCTACTAGCACTATAATATTACTCATTCTCGGCTGATTTCCAGTCTGAAACCACCTTAGCATTCCTTCAGTAGCAGAGCTAAGATTGCTAAGATATTCAGGGCTTGTACAAGAGACGTGACGCAGGTTTTTGTGTATTTACTACTTAGACTCGGTATTCGCAAGAATAAACTGCAATGAATACTTCGCGCTATGCAAATCCTATCTAAATAAAATTTAATAACTGTTAACTCCATGAAAGTATAGATAAAGCCTTTTGTCGTTCCGAAGTTTCATGATTCTTCATTGAGCAGGAAGCTGAAAAAAATTAATTTCATGCCGTTCCAGCAATGTTTCGTAGATAGAGATGCCATCTTAAAGTTAACTCAGAAATAGACAGGCCATATAATACTATTGCGGGTATGTTTTGCTAGACCCCAAAAATAAGCGAATTTAGTGTTTTTTTCTAAATTTCATAGACAACTAATATCGAGTGTCACCATGCAAAATTTCATGAATATCAGGACAATAATTGAATTTAGATTGTATCCATTTTTTATTACGTGATCTCAGCGTACATAGTTGAGCTTTTATATCTTAAATCAAAATTTATGTACTTGCAAGAAGAAACCAAACTAAATAGATAAGCGGAAGAGTGACTTCGTAACACTCCTTTTGCTGTGCTCTATAAAAGAAACCAGCTCCAAGATCTGTGATTTCAATTAAACAAAATAGCATAAAACCGATTGATGTGAGGATTAAATTAACAAAATTTCTTTACTTGCAACTCTACCTTCGAGCTCTACCTTAGAGGAAATTTTTCATGGTAGGAAGTTTCACATGCCAGTATACATGACTTCTCTGTTCCAAAGGCAGCTTTTTGTACTCTTTTGAATTCCGCTTTTAGGTTTGGGAATTATTAAATGTAACTAGTTTTATGGCTCTCTGTGCTACTCAAACTTCGCAAGATGATAAATTCTTGAATATATTCATTTGAAAGTCTATAGCGAACACATAAGCAATACTCTTGTAACTCTCGTTTGAAACACAAGAGTTTTACACTCGTATACATATAAGGTGCCAGGTATGAAGACAGTCGCCGTAGTCGAACGGGTTGGTACGTGACTACCATTCGGTAGAAACCACGGGCAATGGCATACCTCCAAGTGTATTTCTGCCATGAAAAAGCTTCTCATAAAAACCTACAAATATAAAATCGTAGATCCCATCATCTGCCACCAATAAGGCAGCAATCATCATAAATGTTTATGTACACACAATAAATGTATCAACGATGGACCTATTAAATATTAATATTTTCATCGTTCATTACTGCACTTTTCAAAACGAAAAATTATGTAATTAATGGGGTGCCTAATACTTCTGGCCAGGGCGGTATATTCAAGCTGGCGATGCAGATATTAAAGTTAATTGTTTTTTGTAATCTCGAAATTTTGGGACTAGTTTTAAGTTCAGTAATGGAGCAGGATTGGCCATGTCCTAAGCAGAGGGAGTGGTTACTTAACAACGGTCGCCATTGACTAGCCCCCAAGGAAGCCGCAGACGTGGAAGACCCAGAATACCTGGAGGGGACTGCTGCAGTCAGAAACCCGCGCCATGCAGCTTAGCATAGCACAAAACAGACTCGAATGGAAGAAATTCGTTATGGCCCCACGTCCCACACTGGAATTCTAGGAACTTATGGTGATGAAATTCGTTAAAAAATTCTTTTTCAATTCATTTTGTTTTTTTCCTTTGTTTTACGTTTTTTTAATTTTCATAAAAACTAAATTATTTCTACACTCCAATTTATTTTATATAGCATTAAAAAAAAAAATTAGGAATAATTCTCAAAGCAAAAAAAGATCAGGACCAACAAATTTTTAAATCGTGTTTACTTAAGTTTAGTCTTCGGACCATTGGTCAGTTGGACACATATTATTTTATCTATTATTTCTTTATTTCTTTGTTGGTGCGTGACTACCATTCGAAATTCACAGCGATGACGTAGGTTCGAATCTCGGTGAAACACCAAAATTAAGAAAAACATTTTTCTAATAGCGGTCGCTCCTCGGCAGCCAATGGCAAACCTCCGAGAGTACTTCTGCCACGAAAAAGCTCCTCATACAAAACTATGTGCCTTTCGGAGTCGGTGCGCGTCTGGATGTTTTCCCACAAATTGAGGAAGCTACAGTTTTATGCCACTATCGAAGTTGGTTTTTCATTCGGAGTCATAAGAATAGCTATATATATTTTAAAATTGGAAAATTTGCACACATAAACTGGTTTGTTATGCATTAAAGAGGATTTCACCAGTAAGTTTGTATATCCAACTTTCCCTACACTTTTTTACGTGAAAAAAGTTAATAAATTACTCTGGTGTTCATATCAACTAAATACGAAATTTCCTATTGATTTAAACCATGGAATCACAAAATCCCGTAATACTGACATCCGGAAGTACCGTAATTTCGGGATTAACATATCTAATAAGTATACTCTTGAGATCGGATTGTAGGCGATCAAAATTTTCCGAAGTATTATCGCGCGTGCACTGGAAAAAGATCATAACTCAAAAAATAAAAATAATATTCAATTTATTATCGCCCGTTATCACTTACCAAAATGAGCATCCCTCACAACACACGCTGTCGCAGTTGTAATCAACCGAAGAAGGTACCTTCCACTTTTTCTGCGAATGCCCTGCCCCATGGAAGGATGTTAAACCTTGGTAAACCGCTTTTACCCAACCCAAATTTGTCCAATATGGGAACTAATAATTGAAATTTATCTATGGCAACGTAGACCAGTGTTGAAAAAATATTTCCTGTTACGCTAGAAAATCTTCTCCGATTTTGCTCAAAATTAATCACTCTAAATGGCGTCGTACGTCAATCATATTTGACTCCTGTGAAGTAGACAGCTCCAGTATGCAAACAGACAAACAATGAAGCTCTTAAAGATAGAAATAGAGATTCTCATGAACGAATTTTCAATTCAATCAAACTTTTTCAAAAATTAAATTCGATGAATAATTTTATGCGTCAATGAAATTTCAGTTAAAATTATTTCATCTGTTGCAGAGTAAAAAATAAATAAATACATAATTGGCGCTTATACCCTCTTTAAATGTTTGACCGAGCTCTTTCTCTTACTTGTGGTGTGCCTCCTGATGTTGTTCCACAAATGTTCCACAATAGTTTCACAAGTAGGTCTCTCACAGTTTTAAGCCGACTCCAAATGGTAGATATTTTTATGAGAAGCTTTTTCATGGCAGTAATACATGGAATATGGCGGCCGCCGTAGCCAAATTTGTTGGTACGTGACTATCATTCGGAATTCACCGAGAGAACGTCTGTTCGAGTCTCGGTGAAACACCAAAATTAAGAAAAACATTTTTCTAATAGCGGTCGCTCCTCGGCAGGCAATGGCAAACCTCCGAGAGTACTTCTGCCACGAAAAAGCTCCTCATACAAAAATATCTGCCGGTCGGAATCGGCTAGAAACTGTAGGTCCCTCCATTTGTGGAACAACATCAGCACGCACGCCACAAATAGAAGGAGGATAGATAAAGATGCAAAACAGTTAAAATACGCATATTTGAGTTTTCCAAATTATCGTACGAGCTTCAAAAAGTACATCTTTTCAAAAATCACAGGCATGCACCTAAATTTTTTGTATACCTGTAAGAGAGGTAAAAGTACTACCTTAAGGGGGTAGTATGGTTAATTCGGTGTAAAACAAGCATATTTTTCGAAATTTTTTTTGTCGACACAGTTGATTTATTCAAAATTTTAAAATTACTTCATTATAAAGTCATATTTAAAGAATATTGTGTGAAATTTTCATTGATTTTTATGAAGAAATGAGTTGGTGGCAGCGAATCTTCGCGGACGTCTCATAAAAAAGTTTTATTGCGGTGTCCCTCAGAACTCATTACTGGATCAACTAAAATCAAAAAACCAAATTGATTTCATCAGCTAATAAAGTTTCGCAGGTAACAACGTCGAATTTTTTTTTTTTTGTTTAATTTTTTAAAGCGCTTTGAAGTCAAAACACCGATTTTTCATAAAAAAAACTTGAAAACTTTGTTGTTTTAAAATATGACAAAATTTAAAAAAAAAACTCGACGTCATTACCTCGTGAATAAAGTACCTAAAGAAACAAAAAAAACCAAATTTGAAAAGAATCGGTGCAGTAGATATGAATCTACAGTGGCCGACCGTAAAAAAGGCAAGTGTGAGAAAAACGCGTTTAAAGATTTTCGGCAGCGTGAAATCCGGTTGGAGAGGTAGATACTTAATCCTTTGTGTCTTTGTCAATTTTACTCTAATGCACTTCAAACTTTCACACAATAATCTTAAGATGTTAAGAATAATTTAAAAAAAAAAAAAAAAATGAAAAAAAAAAATACCATACTACCCCCTTAAGGCACCTTTCTGGTCTAGAATTTCGAAAAAATCGATTTTTTCCATGTTATGATAGTTTATATTTTCAAAAATATACTTGCAAATTTTTATATTGAAATTCGTTGTAGTTTAGATACAGTCCTTTCAAACGAGGCCGGTTTGGAGTACGACGCCTAGATATGAAATTTTAACCGTGTTTTTCTCGAAACTATTTTTTCCGAGTTTGCGTTGGTAATTTCTCAAAACGAACTAAACCGATTGATTTGAATATTTAAAATGTTATTGAGTAGGTTTGTGGCTCTTGCGAGTAGCAGAATTATAATTTTATAATCAGTTTGTCTATTTTTTAAGAGCGAGAACGTGAAAAAAACCTTTTTTTTGTTTTTCCAATAAACAGATCAAATATGTAGACATTTTTTTTTTTTTTCGTAAATCTACTGCCCACCAAAGCGACATATCTCCTGATGAATAATTGACCTATTTTTTTTTCAGACGTACCTGAACAGTCCCAATCAGTTACGCCAGTGGCATGTGTTACGTCAGGGGAAGCAATTTTTTGTATTATTGTCATTGAAAAAAAAATTTTTTTTTTTGCAAATATAATAATTAATCTAATAAATAAAAACAATTTTGAATTGATACCAATAGTTTTTATTCAATTTTCAACGCCTTCAATTTTTACGTCTCTAGAGCAGAAAAGTGCCTTAAACCCGGCAAATATTTGGATTTCTTGTTCTCTAATTACATAACAACATTTTGTGCTTCTATTTTATTTCTATTTTTACAAATTGCATCTCCGGTCCACTAGTGGTGTCTTCATCTGCGGCTGAGAATGGAGCCAATTATTTTCTATGCGAAGGTGAATGTGTAGCTGTACCATAAATGTATACGTATTTGTATATGAACATTTGCACATTTGTGAATACAGCCAATTACAATGGTCGAGGTAATTTCCTGTATTCGTTTAAAATGTAGCAGGGCAAAATTGTAACAGTTGGTGCACAGCTTCATGCGAATACACATGTAACATATAGTATATATGTATGTATGTATTTGTTTTTGCTTTCTATTTCTGTTTACACACTCTCTGTCATATTGCCTCGTTACAGTATTTCAACGGAAAACAATTAATCAAACCACACCAACATCGGCATCGAGATTAAAGTAAAAATTTAATTTACGATATCGACAGCTGAGTGCGATGCTATTGCTGAGTCGCTCTATGCGAGTATCGAAACGGAAATTGCCAACTGACTGCCAACCAAGACCGACAAATCATCGCCAAATGCGACCACGCGCCCCATATGAAAGCTGCGTTTGACCATCGTGATGGTTAGGCAAATATTTATACGATAATACATACACATATGCACATGTAAATAGTACTTACACACGCACATACGCACACACTACTAACATACATACATACAGCACAATGTAATGCACAGCAAATATTTAGCTGACTATCTGTGCGATAGTCCACCTCAAATTGTGCGCTAAAATCGATTTACATTGCAATTCAATTCGCCTCAAATGCATTTGCAGGGCAAAGCGTGGGCGAAGGCTCCGGCCGTGATGTATACACGGCGTATGAGTAATTGACTACAACGGTAACCCGCTCGCAAGCAGCCATTCAATTGCTTTCTCTACTTGCATGCATACATACACGAGTATATGTATATGTGTGCGCACATTGCTCGTATGGCAGTGTATTTGTGGCATTCCAGCAACCATTTGTCATGCTGGACGCCAAATATTTGTCTACTCTACCGACCTAGCAGACTGCATACTGGTGAATTTATCGCTGGCTGACAGGCCAATCAAACAACCAATCGCCTAACAGAAAAATAACCAAAATGCAAACTGGCAAAAGCACACAAAAAAATACAAAAACGCGCAATCTAGTGTAACACGAATGTTCTGATGTACTCAGTTGCTTGGTCGATTGGAACATACAGAAGTTTGTGGGATATGGCGAAGCTATGTGAAGCAGCACTGGCAGACAAATGAACAACATTTCTATTGGCAAACAATTTCAATTTAGGCCAAGATAAGGGACGGCGAGCGTATGAGGTGCCCATCGCCCACCATTGTATTTTGGCTACACAAATATTGGCGTGTGCGGGAAATGTAAAATTCATACGTTTTTTTGTTTTATTTTTTTAAATACATACTTATAGATGCTGCGACTCAGCGCTTGCCACTTTCGACTAAAACAAAGCTACATGCATGAATTATGATTTAAACAAACATCGTTGGACGTTCAAAATACCTGAAGCCATCACTGGTGGTATTGATCTGCTGCGACATCCTATGGTGTCTGATATATGTAAGTTACAATACTTTTGAAATTGAATGCACGTCGAATATTTGCCATGCGGTTCGCGTGCAGTGGAGCATTTGAGCGATTTTATGTCCAGTGAGCCAAGTATTTTGGACGCTGCCGTATATTTTTTGGAAAACTTTTATATATATACATATAATTGGCGCGTACTCCCTTTTTGGG
>JAYXIM010018490.1:0-40909 GCA_037575425.1 Anastrepha fraterculus
TATTTCCTTCTCTGGTAATATAACCTTCTCACAGGTATTTGTGCTTATACTTCAGTGCTGAGCACGATGCCAGCACATGTTTGACGGCTTCGCCTTCCTTCCTACATAGCCTGTAAGTTTCATTGGAGTTTATGCCCAGGTTAGTATGAGGAGAATTCAATCGACAATACCCTGCTAGAATTCATGTGTAGATTCTAACATTTCCATATTTAATTCCATACAATCTTTAAATCCGTTTAGATTAAAGCTACCTTTCATTGATTTTTGTTGCGTTGAACCCCGTAGTTTTCCCAATATGATCTTCTTTGCCTTTTATCTACTTTTGTGAATAAGCGAGGAGAAGTTACCCATTTCCAGCCCACAAACTGGCTCTGGGGAGGTTATTCCTGGTTAATTTATCTCCCAATTCGTTCCCAGTAATTCCTATGCGCCTTGGAACCAATAGGATACGTACGTGGTTGCTCTGATCTATGCTATTCAGCTTATCCCTCAGCAAGTAAGTATTGGTTTTTCTGAAAATGAAAAACCAAGTGATGAACACGAAATGCTTAGAGCACAAGTATTCGTATACACAAAAATTGATTGGCATTCAAAATTTACGAATTCATTCTATACAAGGAGAAGCATCCATTCTATGGATGTACAATATTTTCTCACATTTCAGTTCCAATTGGAAATTAAAATTGTTTCCCATGAAACCATTTATCTGAAACCGTTAGTAATTGCCGCAAATAGAACAATAAACGAAAACCCCTGCAACCAGAATTATGTTGCTCTAAATCAGGCATCTCATGCGGTTCTTGCACTGAGTCGCCCATTATAGAAAACATGCACTTATGAACAGTGTCACACTAAACGCTTTTCCACTCATGTCTGTCCAATATAATTTGCATGCAACAGCAAAAGCACAAATAGCAAATACAATAGATTTCACAAAGAGGAGAAATCTGGCTGTTATTAGCCTGCCAGGTATTTTGGCCATACTTGAACTAGAGACGTGCGTACGTGCAAATAATTAGAATGCGTATCATACAAACTATTGCGCCAGTGTTGGTAGTTACGTAGATGTGTGTGTATCTCTATGCCATGCACATTACAAACGCAAATTGTAAAATGAGAAATTCTAGAATTTCATATGCAAATTCAAGCTGCAGCAAAAACTTACGGACAAATATTAAACCACATTTGTATTTGTGTATGTATGTACGTATGTATGTATGCATGTATGCCTGTATGCTGATGCACGCACCGACAAGCAGCATATGCAACTTGTTCAGCGCACATATTTTGTTGCTATTATTTCGTTATTTGCATGCACTTCCCACCTGCAACTGCAGCCGCAACACAAGCAGGCAACTTCTAACCCTCCATTGCCAAGCCGCAAACTCAACGCTGCCAGCATTTGCAAGCTGTCAAGGTGATGTTGCTGTTTTCAGTTGGGCCAGCATTCAACACGAAAACTCACATTGAGGCAAGAGCAGCGCTCATTCAGAAACCACCACCATCCCCAACCCTAGTCTATCTATTCGACTATCGGCCTATCTCAGCCTTTTCCTACGTTCCCAAAAAGGTGAGCCGGCTACGACCGTACAAAGCTTAAGTTGGCATCTTAATCTCTGTGGAATGTAGAGCTGCAAACATACAGTCACATATATACAATCACACACTCATACATATGGAAATGCGGCAAAAAGGCACACGCATACGTTTTGTGAAACGCACATCCGCAAGCTGCTCACCTTGTGTCAGACATGCAACAGCATACCAACAAACGGATGAGCTGTAAACGAGCAACAAACAAGAGCAAGAGCCATGGCATGGGCCATGAACGGATAGGTCACAACCAAGGTTTGGGTATATTTTGGAAATTTGCAAATTTGTAAAGCATTTTGAAATTTAAATCACAAACGCCCAGACAAATCCCTTTGCGCGCACTTTGCCAATGGTTTGCGATTGTGGCATCATTGAAGGAGGTGAGTAAGCAGGTATGCTAAGCCGGAAGTGCGTTACTGGACAACACACTGACAGGCAGACTACATAGCTAGCTGACCGGTTGGCTGGCTGCTTGGCTGTTTGGCTGTGTGGCTGCTTGGCAAGCAGATGTACAAGCGGATAAGCAGCTAAGTTACTTGGGCAAACATATCACAAACATTGTAATTACCCACACTTAGTGGCACTGCCAGATATCGGAGTGAATTTATGTTGCTGCAACACATACGTGTGGTATGTATGCTTTCATGTACATATCCCAGCACGCATACACATAAAGTAAAGTCATAAATGTGTGTTAATACACGAAACCAGCGCGCATAAAGGGAGGAACTTAGCTTAAAATAGCCCACCTAATTCAAGTGAATGGATTTAATAGATTATTAATAAAAGTACTTTTTTTTATTAATTTGAGTTTTTTATTATTACTTTTTTTTTAATTTTTAATAAATATTTTTTATTTTTTTATTTATTTATTTCTTACTATTTTTTATTAAAGGGATGCTTGAATTATTCAATGGACGAGTATACTAATCTACAGCTTACTAGTCTTCCCACTTGAACTTTCCCGCAGACGGAATAAAATCCTGACCTCCAACCGCTCGACATGGCTTGGAACCGGTGAATTTTCCCAGCAGGCGAATCAATACCCCCCTGCACGCCGTCTTTTCTTTTACTATATGCACTCCCCGAATGTGGTCCAGAATAAGAGTTTATTCTCTCAGCTCAAACGCAGGTACCTCGTAGATTTACAGACTGACTGGGATGTGTTTTCTGGTGAGCGCAGGCATCCCAGTTTTTGGCGGATGTTAATGTTGGGCCGTGCGTTAGCTGCAATGACTGCGGCCACATCCATCATCCATAAAAACATTTTCATGCATTGCAAACTGTCATGCGTTGCATGCCAGAGGTCCGGGTCATATACGAAACACCAGGCTGATCCACCCAACCAGCAGCCGCTTAGATAGACTTTTAATATTTTTTTGAGGGTTTTGTGGCACTCTGAATGACCGCTCTAGTTTCTTCTAACAGAGTTAAATGCATCCTGGCATTTAACGTAACTAGCGGAACTGTCAAAAGAAATGGTCAAAACATCGCATATGTCCCGCTGTTATTATTCTGAGCACGGGCGTAAAGGGGGATCAATTTAAAGGTATCGGATTTTAAATTGAAATAAAAAAGCGAAAACTCCATGGTCAATCTTTACTTCTTTTGGATAGAACCATTTATGATATTTACTTTTTAAGGATAATCTCTTTCAAATGTGGGCCACAACTGTGCCGTAGTCCGGTCATCCGCAAACATCGATTTGGAATGACTTGCTGGAAAACTTCGATCGGTAACTTGGGAATAGCTTTAGTAATGTTGGCTTCCAATGCCTCAATCGGACCTGGCTTATCCATAAAGCACCTTTACTTTGCATACTCCTACAACCAAAAGTCCCAAGGTGTGATATCACACGATTACCCACCGAAACGACGACGCAGTAAATCCATTGTTTTACGTGCTGTATGACAAATAACGCCGCCTTGTTGTAAACAAATGTTGGAAAATGTGGAGATCACGGCCTACAATTTTTGGCATCA
This sequence comes from Anastrepha fraterculus, assembly GCA_037575425.1. Taxonomy (NCBI): domain Eukaryota; kingdom Metazoa; phylum Arthropoda; class Insecta; order Diptera; family Tephritidae; genus Anastrepha; species Anastrepha fraterculus. Next base: position 3,576 of record JAYXIM010018490.1, read on the forward strand.
AAAAGTCGTTTATCATAGAGCGATAACGTTCACCATTCACTGTTACATTGGCACCTCCCTCGTCTTTGAAGAAATATGGGCCGATGATTCCTCCCACCCACAGGCCATACCAAACGGTTGTTTTCAATGGATGTAATCGCTATTCTTGAATGACTTTGGATTGATCTTCAGCCCAAATACGGCAATTTTTCTTATTGACGTAGCCATTAAACCAACAATAAGCCTCAACGTTAGCCTAAGCGCGCGATAGACGCTTTTCAAAGAGCTACGAAAATCGACGCTCAATTTTACGATTTGTAAACGTTGTTGAGTCGTACGTCTTTCCATAATGAAATATCAATGAATATTGAAAAAATGTATGCATTTACTTTGAAAGTATCCCCACGCGATCTGTCAAAATAAACCCCATTGGAGAAAGTAGCTCCAATTTGATCACTCATTATTTATGATTAATATTGCTAATTTATGAATTTCTTCCTTGCAGAGACACGATAGTGCATTTGTACATACTCGTATGCGTAGTACTTTAGATTGAAATCTTTGAAGGATTTCTAGGCTTAATTTTGGGGACTGAGCCGCTTACTTGAACCCGATATGTCCATATTGGCTTACGTATTCTTATAGATTTAGGGTTCAAACATGTTGTTATCTTGTCATAATGCAGTTTTTTGATTAAGTAACCGGTAAAGTGAGCTATAAGTACGACATCTGGTGTTGCCCTTAATGCCATTCTGAAGTTGCAACCTCTAAATCTTCAAATTCGAAAGGAAGCGATGAAGGCGGCGTACAGGCTCAAGTTAAACGGGGAAATGAAGAAATCACTGGCCACTGTCACATATACCCACCACCAGTTGTCGGAGTGGTACGCACTGTTCTCGATGACAGTGGACAATCGGGTGCCTTTATTTAGCTTCGGTAGGAAGTATAATGTTTTGATCCCAGATAGAGATCAATGGTTAAGTCCAGAGAACCTATTAACTTTCTACACCGACAGATCCAAACTACCGTGATGGTAGCGGATCTGAATGGTGCTTAGACGAAGACACTAAGTACTTCTATGCGACAGGACAGATGGTCACGGTATTCCTTACGGAAGTCTATGCCATCTTGAACGTGGCGTACTGGCTAATTGAGAAAAAGTGGCACGGTAGCAGTATTGGAATTTGTGGTGACAGTCAAGCTGCACTGAAAGCCCTTGATAAGCCACGCTGCTCTTTGAAGTTAGTCGGTGAATGTACGACAAAACTGAACAGTGTTGCAAAACACAATGAAGTTAGTCTTTTTTGTGGTACTACAGGGAACGAGTTAGCTGATAAATTGGCAAATGAATGCTCTCCAAGTATGCCACTAGGCCTTGAACCTTTCTAGGTGTAAATTCTGCATCGATTCAACTATGGATTGACGACTTCATGAGGCTTATCCATAGAGGACGGTGGTCTGGGTTGAACTCGTACAGAGTAGCCAAGTGCTTTGTGAAAGAAGCAAATAGGAAAAATAGCGACTTTTCTCCTCCTAAAACTCAGCAGAAAGGACCTGAGAGTATATGGCTGCCACGGGGGTCGTCGACAGCCCGATATGCCTATACTGTCTTTAGGATGACGACACTGTAGAGCATTTTCTTTGTAGCTGTCGGGCGTTTGCCAAAATCAGACCTAGAATATTGGGTTGCGATATACAGAGTATGGATAAAGTTCATACTTTTCCCCTTAGGGACCTCTTAAGATTCATCAATGAATCCAAAAGATTTGTAGAAGAGTGACCTAAAACTAATTTATCCGTCTTACCACCCACATTTTATCTTTCCTATCTCGATTCTTTCTACTGAAATCTATAGAGGGTATAGTACAATGGTCTCCTGACTGAGTGGTTGGACTTGTCCAGCTCCCCACAATTCTAATCTAATCTAATCTAATCTAATCTAATCTGAAAGTGAGCGAAGTTTTGAACCCAGTTGCTTACGCCTCAAAAAAATGTGTAGAGCCATGTTAGCCTTCTATCGACTTGATTACCCAGGTATTTTACCTTGTCAGCTTGAGGTATCTGGCAGTGATTTAAAGTTACTGGAGGGCACGAGTCTTTGCGTTGTGTGAAAGTTATCTGTACTGATTTGGTTTGGTTGGCTTTCAAACGCCACTTCTGCAACCAGGTACTGACTTTGTCCAGGTTGCGCTGCAGTAGATATGATGCAGTGGAGGCAAGATCATATCTGGTCATTACAACCGTATTGCTCGCATGCGTAGCTGTGTGTGTGTGCTTTTTAACAAGGGTAGATCGGCAGTAAATAAAGTGTAGAAGACCGTTCCCCGAACCCTACCTTGAGACACGCCTGCTTCAATTTTGTGCAGACTAGTAACTTCATTGTTAATTTTCACAAGAAAGGGTCTCCTCTTCAGGTTTGATTTAGGGAGTCCCATGTGAATAATAACTTATGTCAACTTTTTTGCTAACTGGGTAACGGCATCGCATACGTATGTACTATAATATGATAATTTATGTATGTAAGCATTTGTATTTCAATATGTAAACTCTATCACCACAAGCAATACCGCCCACTGGCCTTTATAGAAAGAGGTGAATGGTGTTGGAAATGTTGTCTGTGAAATTTTGTTATTACCTGTGTGATTTAGATATTTAATAGCTGGCGCCATTTGAACGGGTCAAATTTCAATTAATTCACAAGTCGATTATTGTAATTAACTAGATGTGACTGGGTTTAGCTAGTTATAAATAACACAAACAACAACACCAAAATTGTTGCATACATTTACGAGAAACTTTTTTAGCTCAAGGGAATAGAGTTTTAAAATATGCAAGTCAAATGGCGAGTCAACATATTGGCTGGCCGGTAGATGTGCAGGGTCATTGGCTTTCAATCAATTATCGCAATCAAATATGTGTCTATGTATGTATGTGTGTGTGTACATTACAACCCTGCGAAGTATTTCATTCATTAATTTTGCAATTTGCCCAGAATACGATAAATAATTGATTACTCATAAACATACTTACACGCATACATACATACATTCGTAAATGATTGCTCCATGAAACGTAGTTGAATTGCTCTAAACTGTTGTTGGTCATCACTTCCGGCGCAATTGAATGAGCATTTTACCTGTGCCTTAGGCTAATTGTTGTGCAGAAATGTAGGTGCGGCTAAGTATAGAGTTATCCGCATGCGATTCACCTCTTGAAAGCATTTCAATAATTACTGAAGGCAACTGAGAGGAAGCTATGCATTTTATTGCTTCAGCAGCATCCGGCCGCCAGCTTTGCTTTTGGCTGCGTTCATTCCTATGGCGATTCACCTATTCAATTGCCAACTGACTAAAAGGTTCTGCGAATTAGCCCCATCAAATACCGGAAAATCGTTGCACAAAGCTCGATTGTGGTCTTGTTTGTGTTTTTTTTCTCTTTTTTTTTTTGTTTTCTAAAGATGAGCCGTGCACAGGCCAGTGAGCTTTATATTTAAGCAGAAACATCAGAGATTTACTCGCCGTCTTCATTTAGAAATATCTCTTCCGCATCATAGCCACACCACTTTTAAAACCCCTTCCCACTCTTGGCGATTCACATCTCCATCCCAAGCTGTAAAATACGAGTTGGCTCATTTTTAAACTCCTGTACACAACTGCCCAATCAGGCGAGCAAATTCTTTTATTAGATTTCACAAACACCTCTAACAGGTTGCCGGCTTGAGTGTGTGTGTCTTGAAAGTTTATATTTTAGCTGCAAGGCTCGTTCTACGCCACTCTCTACTCCGCAAGTGACTTCGGTGTTTTAAAGGAAATTGTGCAATTTGCGTTGAAACGCCTCTGGGCGTCTCGTAACTGCTAATCGAACCAGACGTGTGGAGAGAGAAATTTACAGTAACTGGCAGGCATTTAACTAAATCGACGTGCACATCAATTTCATCATCAAATTTAAACTGTTTTACCGGTAATTAGCTTGATTGAGCTCACTATTCAGTGAAATTGCTGTGATGAGCTAATAACCGAACTCGGTAGAGGAAATACTGTATGGACAGTAAGAGCGGAATTAATATATGAGTCTGCAAGTATATAGTTAAACCTCCATTGGGCGGGCGCTCACCGTCAGTGAACTTTTGTACTTCCTAGAGAGGTTTCCGCACAAGGAGAGGGTGGCTTGTTTTGGAAGTTTTTAATTTTTTAACTAATTGAATCATATTTCTTATTTCAATAAGAGATATTGATATATCATTCAAATAAAAACGTGTATGTATTTTTTCATAATGTGCATAAGTGCATATAAAGCAATAACGAATATAAAAATCTATATTTTCAGTCAATAAACTGCATTAAACTAAGTAAAGCGCGATCAATGTAGAGGTATTGGATTTTAAATTCAAATAAAACAACGAAAATTCAACATTGATTGCACAGTCTTTATTATTTTTGTGTAGAACCATTCACGATATTCAGCTTTTAAACATAATCTCTTTCAAATGTTGGCCGCAACTGAGCCGTAATTCGGTTACCCCTAAACACCAATTTTAAATGACTCACTGAAGGGCATCAGTCGGTATCTTGTGAATAACTTTAGTAATGTTGGCTTTCAATGCCTCAATAGAAGGTGGTTTATCCACGAAGTATTTAAACTTTGCACACTCCCCTATTTAAAAGTTCAAGATGTGATACCACATGATTTTGGTGGTCAATCCACCGGTTCAAGTCGAGAGAAAATTCTCACCGAAACTCCAGCAAACGGCGCAGTAAATCCATTGTTTCACGGGATGTATGACTAGTAGTACCGTCTTGTTGGAACTAAATATTGTGAAAATCATGGACTACAATTTCCGGCATCAAAAAGTTGTTTACCATGGAGCGACACCGTTCACCATGCACTGTTACATTGGCCCCAGCCTCGTCTTTGAAGAAATATGGGCCAATGATTCCTCTCACCAACAGGCCGCAAACGGATTTTTTCAATGAATGTAATGGCTGTTCTTGAATGGCTTCGGCTTTCTCTTCAGCTCAAGGTTTCTCGGCAATTTTGCTTATTGACGTAGCCATGGGCCTCCTCGCTGAACAAAATTTGTGGCCTAAGCGCGCGATGAATACCTTTCACAGAGCGTCGATTTTCGTAATACAATTTTACGATTTGTAGATGTTGTCGAGGCGTAAGTCTTTGCATGATAAAATGTGAATAAATACTGAAAAAAGTTATGAATTTGACAGTAGTGGCGAGGGAGCTATCAAAAGAACCCTATTGGAAAAGGTACCTCCAATCTGTTACTCTTTATAATATAAGGAAATTAGCTGCGGCTTTCCATAATTTCTTCCATTCCAAAAATTCGAAGGCAGAAAAAACGCCGCAAAATTGCTTTAAGTTTGAAAGTGAAACTTTATTAGATTCTTCGGTTATACTCTCAGTGCCAGTACTATTATCCTCAATAGTTTCCATATTTCATCAGTAAAAATATCTATTCCGAAGTCTAGGTGTTCGGTCCATGTATTATAATCTGTTGTTATAAACTCATCAGAGGCTTTTTGATAATTCAAATAACGACCACTTGCGGCCTCCAAGTCTGATAAAAGGGAGCTGATGCTATTTACCAGAAAATATAAACCTTCACCCTTTCGACTTCCGATACTAAATCAGGTATCTTGAAGTGAATCTTGACTCCAAGCTCCATTGGAAGCTACACATTGAAAACCGCGTAAAGAAGACCAAAATAGCCTTCTATTCTTCCAAATTTTTGTTCGGTAAAAAATGGGGACTCAAGCCACAGGTCGTGCTGTTGATGTACAACGCAGTGGTTTTGAATGTCTCATTTGGTGGGAAGCTCTTTGGAAGGGCTATACTATCACTCAACTGGGGAGAGTGCAAAGAACTTGCCCCAGTGCTGCCCTGAATGTCGTTCTGCTTTTACTTCCCATAGATTTTTACGTAATTTCCATCGCAGCTCAAAGTGCAATCAGGTTAAAAGAGGTTGGCCTCTGAAGGCAATCTCTCAAGGGACATGGTAGCATTTCCGGGTAGTTAACACCGTATTTCTCTGAACTTCGAACAGGTCGCCCTATCCGCAAGCTAGAGTTTGAGGGTCGTTTCTCAGGAAAGCGCAGAAAAGCGAAACCCCTTTGACCCCAGTGCAGTATACGAAGGACTCAGGAAGTCTTTTTACTCGTCGCCATTCAATTTCCAAACTCCAGTGGCCAATCGGCACACACGGAAAAGCTAGGGGTACTTTTCAGAGAAGCCGACTGTTGAGCACTTTCTCTGTAAATGTCTGGGTTTGGCAGCTAGACCATTAAGGTCACTTACTACTCTCTTCGACAGCCTGGAGCAGTGCGCCAACCTAAATCCCGTGAACCTTTTCCATTATATCAAAAACTCGGGCTGGCTGTAGACATCTGCTTGTTGGAGGCCTCATAATGGTATCAAAATGGCGATTTAGTGCTACTTGCGGAGTGCCAGACTGGCACTTCAACTATTTCACCTACCTACCTAAGCTTTCATTTGATATTTTGCATTCATGCCGTACCTTCTTTTTTCAAGTTAAAGTTTGGTATGGCAATACTCCGAAGAGTCAGCATTATACGAGTGGCAGTGATGCCATTATACCAAATATACTGAATTAATTATTTTTAATCTGCAGAAATTATGTCTATTTTATTACTAAAACTTACCTACTGACTAACCCCCGGACAGACAAATTGTTTTTCTCGTAAGGGTTAATACTTTCAATTTTTTCCTTCCCACTAAGGTGGATCAACCATTACGTATGTCCCCCATAAATGAACACAAATCGTTTTTTAATGAAATTAGTTTTATTTAATCATGTAAATATTAAAAAAAAATTTAATTTTCATTTGAAATTGTCACCATTTGCTTTTACACAAGCCTTCAAACAATTAGACCATTCAGCTACTGCAGCACCCACGGTTTCCATAGATATTGACGTCGCTCCTCGAACTAAAGACCCTTTGAGACTCTACAAATTTCTGTGAGGTCTTCCACAGGTGGTTTTGTTTTTGCCTTATGGGTCGGAGTGGAATCTTGATGGAAGATCCAAAGCTCTCCATTGAAGAGAGTACTGCTCAACTGCTTCACTACTCCTTCCAAGATATCCTCCTGGTACATTTTGGCCCCGGTTTTAACCTCTTGTTCGCAGAAATGAAGGCATGTCACTCCTTTACAAGACACTCCCCACCAAACCATTACAGAGGCTGGATGATGGCCACGCTGAGCACTTAGAACAACATTTTTTGCGTATTTAGAAATTTTAGCATGGATTTTGTCGTTTTGCTTTTTAAAAACTTCTTCAACAGTGAAAATTTTCTCATCTGTGAAAATAAGATGTTCATGGCCGTTAACTGCGTGCCACCGAAGAAGCTGCTTGCAACTGTCGAGTCTAATTTCCTTCAAACGCGTTGTGAAAAGATGACCAGTTGAGCGACGAAAGGCCTGGAAGTGGAGATCATCTGTAATTAGTCTTGCCATAGATCTGGTCGATGCGTTCGTTTCCTTGCGTTTCGTTTCTCGAACGGCTTTAAAGGATGCATTGGTTCGAATCACGCGAAGACGACCAATTCTTTTTCTGCCTGTCACTTCAGACGTTTGGGAAAAACGATTGATCGTGCGGTAACAAAACATTTTCGAAATATTAAGTTTTTTCAGCAATTCGTAAATCTCACTTGCACTTTTACCACTCTTTTGTAATGCGGTTTTCCTTAGCTCCCCATTCCATTGTTAACAAGCGAAATTTGCTACAAAACGGAGTATAATTTATGAGTAGATAATGCAAAAATAATGGTACTTTTTTCCGCGAATTTGTTCTCCCCGTATGCATGGTAAATTTATAACAGAAATTATGGCTAGACTGTGTATCTCAATCAATCTGTGATGAGATTTTGAATTTCATTTTTTTCAGTTAATGGAAGAATGAAGATTATTACCAATTGGGGCATACTTATAATTTTCTATTTATAATTTTGCACTTGTGAGTTATTTGTATGTATAAGTAAATCTGTTTAAGGCTATATAAGCCAATATAAAGAAGCTCAGACAATCAAACTCAGAGAATGAAAATTTATTAAAAAAAAAACCATGAATCCTTGACCGCCATTACCTTCGCCAATACTTTTGCTCTTCTTTGTGCTTTGCCTATATATAATATTATTTGAGGTATTTTTCTAGCATTAAATCGCTTTTTACACCTCTGCAACGCTTTCGCTTTTTCTTGTGCGCTTACTTTCATTCTTAAATACGCGCTGAAAAATTGCCGCGCACTCACCGTATTTGGGCAAATATTTGCGCAACTAACCAACCGTAATACCCAGAAGATTTAAAAGCAACAAAAAGTAGTCAAGCTGATGTACAGATGAACGAAGATGGGTGACTGTCAGCGAGCCGGGCGGAGAACAAAAGACGAACCCAAATAAAAGCAAAGGTAGTGGAATAAAGAGCGGCCCACAGTAAGTGGCTATGCGAAAAATATACAACTGTTAACAAGGACTATCTTGAAATTATGTCAGTAAGCGATGGAGCAATGGAAAGCAACTGTCTATACCGAGCAGGAGGTGTGCATTAAGAGGTCATAAGTCAAGCGTATTAAATACCCAATGGGATAAGCGAAATGTGTGCTCAACAAGAGGATGATGTAAAAAAATAGCAAGCAAACTCCAGCAAGCTGGGGAAGTAAGAAATACTCGTAGAAGTACGAACAAATGAGTAGCCAACTTGAGGCACCTCATGGCAAATTGCGCTAGTGGCTTTCGGTGGCTGTGTTTATTTTTGATTATAATTGCCGTTGAATTTTCTGCAAATTGAGCGGTGTTATGGTCATGCGCAGCCAATTTATATTCATGAGGTGCGTATCGGTGGAGAATGACTGAAAATGATGAGCAAGGGTACACGGCGACCACGACTGTGTAGCAAGGAGGTCCACTTCGAGTGTGTAATTTTATTTACAGGTACCTGTATGTACATATACTAAGGATGGCAACATGAGCGGTAATTGTGAAACCGGGATTTCGAGATTTTTAAAATGCTGTCCCGAAAACGCAGGGCTCGAAATTTTGGAATAAAACTTTCTCGCATTCGGTAAAAATTCAATAAATAAAAAGCATTCGTTTTAACTGAAAGCACTTTTGCATCATCTGTCCAAATAAAGGGTTTTTCAATAAGGGCGGGTAGATGTTGAAATGGAATAAAATGGCGTTTGCTGTGTGGCACGTAGCGCCGTCCTGCTGGAACCACATGTCGTCTAGGTCCATATGGTTTAATATGGGCCATAAGAAATTGGAAGGGCCACCACGTCTACCGAAAAATGGGCACAATGCGCGCAACGTTTGCGTTAATGAACACTCATTTTGATAATAAAGTTTTATCATTTGAACGTGCCGTTCAATCGTGTAACTTACCATGATGATTTGGCATAAACAACTGAATAATAAACAAAAGATTTGACAGATGTCACCGAAACAAAATGGCTGCCACAGGGCGCCAAAATCGACCCGCGCCAATTGAAAACCCCTTTATTATTTGTACTTTTGTAGAAGTTCAGTCTTGTAAATTAGCCTTTTATTATATTATTTCAAGTGGGTTCACAATTTAATACACAAACTAGTCTACACTTCACCTGAACTTTAAATAAATAGTGCCGAGATGTATATTAACTAAGACCGAAATTTTCGAGATCCCGGTAAAACGGGATTGTTATCCCTTATGAATATATGATACATGAACATAAGTATTAGGTTGGGGAATAAATTCGTAGCGTTTCTTACTGAAAGCTTTTATTTAAACAAAAAACTATAATTACATCAAGAAGTTAATCAATTATATATTCGCCGTTGTTACTTACAACCTCTTCCCACCTCTCGTCCAATTTGTTGATGCCGTTCCGCCAAAAACCGCCTGGTCTGGTTTCAAAGAATTTGGTGAGCCAGTTTTTAAGGACTTCTTTATCATCGAAGGTAACGCCCCCCGTATTGTTTGACAACGAGCGGTAAAGATGGTAATCGATCGGTGTAAAGTTCGGAGAATACGACGGATGCTGAAGGACCTCCCATTCGAGCTCTTGGAGTGCGGCTTTGACGACTTGTGCAATATGGAGCCTGGCGTTGCCGGGAAGGAGTATGATTTGACCATGTCGATCAGTTCTTCTCGGTCAAATAGCCTCACTAATGTGGTGTAGTTCGGTAATGTAGAGCTCCTTGTTGACCGTTGTTGATTCTCTTCGAGCATTTTCCAGTGCACCATGCCGTCCCAGTCCCAACAAACAAATCTTTGGATGAAGATCCGGCTTAAATCTTGACCTTGGCGTACCTCCTGGAGTCACCCACTCCTTTCTTTGCTTCATATTGTTATATAGACACCATTTCTCATCTCCCATGGTGATTCGGTACAAAAAACGGTGTTTATGACCGCGTGTTGCTCGATGGCGGACGAGATGCTGAGAAGCACTTTGAAGGTGACTTTCTTTGTTTTGTTAAATTTTTCGGTAAATCCCATTGAATGAAAGTGATTGAGAATCGTTTAATGATCGCAGTACATTTTTTCCGCCAATTCACGACTGGTTTGAAAACCGTTCTCCTTCAAAAGTAATTTGAGTGGACACGAAGCGATGAACTTTGTTGTGGAAAACAGATGTAGAGGCAGATTTATCTGCAGTGACATCCATGTTGCGCTCTTGGCCTTAGGCAGCCCTCCAACTTCAAGGATAGTCGAATACTGCAAATCCAGGATTAATTATATCCGTAGACATAATAGTCTGATGCTAACATGAGTCCCGAGACACGTGTGTATTGCGGGTAACGATATCTCTGACTCTTTAGCCGCGGAAAGTTGGCCTCAGAGCCCGTTCTGCCACTCCCTTCTGCAGCTATCAAAGCCACGGTTAGCAAATGCGTTACTTTAACCCACAAGCGAGCTTGGCAGGCTGACAGAGCCTGTCATATCGCAGCTCCTCCTGGCACTAAGCAGAGGGGACTGTATGGTGCTGGTTGGACTGATGACGGGCCACTTTCTATGGGCAAAGCACATGAAAAATGTGGGCATCTCACAGTGTACTCTGCCCAGCTTGTGGAGAGGAGAATGAGACGGCGAACCACTTTCTGTGCGTCTGGGCAGCCTTTGCTCGAATCAGGCTTGAGGTCTTTGGCACTGATCTGTTAAGATGCGACCACCTTGGCTCCTTGGTACCACAAGATCTACTCAGATTTCTTCGGAGGTTGAGTAGACTTAAAGCAAATTAAAAAGGGAAGCCGAGTGCGGTACAATGGATTTAAATGTGTCTGAGTGCTCTACTTGCTAGTCTGTCCCGACAAAAAAAAACGAAAAGATTTGAGTGATCTTCATCGAATTCAGAACGTCTTCCGCTACGGGACGCATCAGCGACGTCAGAGTCGCCATTTCTGAACTTTGCAAACCATTTCCGTGCTGTAGACTCGCCTATGACACCTTCTCCAAGCTCGTCGCAAATGTTTCGGGCTGCTTCGGCAGATTTTTGACCTCGCTGAAAAGCAAAGAATAACAGGTGTCGAAAATGTTGACTTTTGCCCTCTGGACATTCCATTCTAAGCCTCAAAACTAATAAAAAAAATTAAGTAACTTAAGAAAGCAATTAACATAGTTTTGGAGAGCAGAAAGAGTTCTATAGAATGAATTATTAGCCTTTGCCAAACAGCAAACAAATTGTTTCTAAATAAAAGAAAATATAAAAACGCTATGAACTTATTCCCGTACACAATGCATCACAGAATTTTTTGGCTAATACCATTACTGCATGTAAAAAAATGCATACGTGATTTTCGAGATCTCGTTTAAGCGGGATTGTTATCCCTAATGCATATATGTAAGCATTTTTGCGATGTTGCATTTTCTTACCGATATTATTTCTACTTATACACAATTACTTCCGAGGTGATGGTTGCATGTTTAACCCTTCTGTTACATTCCGGTCATTTCATGGCCTTTTTTTGTTGAATTTCATCATATCTGCTAATATTAACGACATTTCACAATTTCCTTTTATGACTTTGTGTATTGACATAAAACCAATAGAAAAAGCATAAAAAAATTATTTTGATTTAATAAACAGGTGGTAACATCAAAACTTACGTGCGCGCACCTTCGGGTCATTCGGTGACCCTCAGCTGTTTTACATATAAAGTGTATATTTCGCGCCTCTTTTGTGGTTAAGTTTTTGCTGCAAAAACTTGTATTTGTTAAATTCTTATAAAAATGGAAAGATTCCAAACTTCTGTAAGTATTTTTATTATAATATTTAATTATTATTGGTGTGTTTATTTATGAAAATTTGGTTTAGAGGCCAAATCGTCTGACTCAAAGCCAAATAGAGCATATTATTGACAATCATGAGGATTTTGATAAGTGTAGTGAAGATGGGGATGAAGATTATATAGTGGAACCATTTGAATCAGAAGGATCTTCTGACGAATATTTAGATTCTGATAACGATGAAGATATAGTACCTCCATTGGAAAATGAAAGCAGTGTTCCTATGTATTATTGCAATGATAGGCCTATTGAGTGGTCAATGGAACCAGGGAAGACAGGGAGTTACTGCATATGCAGTACATCATATTTCTACTATCAAGTAATCATTCGATTAATGCTTTACGTACCAACTAAAGCAAATTATAATACAATTCAGCAATATAGAGGGCGAAAAAAAATTGGAGCTGGATATAAAAAAATAGATGAGATAGAACTCGATGCATATTTGGGTATTTTAATTTTAGCAGATAAATGTATTTTTTTACAGGAGTATATCGTTCACACGGAGAAAGTATTCGAAGCCTCTGGAATGAAGTGCACGGCTAACCATTATTCCGTGCAACAATGTCACTTGGCAGGTTTCTTGAAATTAATCGTGTTTTGAGGTTCGATAGCAGAGACAATCGAAGGGCTCAAGGAATGAACGACAAACTTTTTGTTCCATACGAAAATATTACAGTAGACGAGCGTTTAATTCCTATTCTGCCCCTTTTTAGTTTACATGTTAAGTAAGCCAAGCAAATATGGAATGAAAGCATGGGTAGCTGCGGATGTGCGTACAAAATTTTGCCTTAATTTCCAAATGTATTTAGGGAAGGAGTCAGCTTCCGCTCCACCGGAACGGAACCAAGGCCAGCGCGTTGTGTTGGATCTCGTTAGTGGGTATGAAGGGCGGAATATTACAACCGACAACTTTTTTACTACTCGGGATTTGGCACTGGAGTTATTGAAGAAAAGAATTACTTTGGTAGGCACCGTAAGGAGTAATAAACGATTTTTACCGATTTGTGGTACTAAAGTGGAGTTAAGGAGTCTACCAGTGCTAAGCAGTCGACATTTCTTTAATGGATCAGTTACCTCTGTGCAAACATCGTAGATATCTCAGCGTTGAACGCCTTTGTATTATGGACAGAAATTAATCCTTCGTGGAATGCTGCAAAAACATATAAACGTAGACTTTTCCTCGAAAATATTGGCTTAGTCCTTGTTCATGGGGAAATTGATCGCAGAAAAACGCTACCAAGAACTCAACCGTCAGCAGATACTGTACGCAATATGAGAGCGGACGCAGAGCAACCAAGCACTTCGGCAGAAACTGTTCCGAAAAAAGAAAACCTAGTCAGCGAGCCACCTGTACAGTTTGCCCTAGCTCAATTCGTCGCAAAACGTACGAAAGCTGCACGGTTTGCAAAAAACCTGTGCGTCCACAACATCGTTCAACCGTTACGGTTTTAAAAACTTATTGTTCGGAGCATTCAAATTAAAAAAAATGTATCTAATGTATTTAAATATGTATATATTACAGCTTAATAATCAATAAAACTAATGAATTTTAAAAACTTCTATTAAAATTATAAACTTTTATACTGATATCTAAGCAAAACACAGGTAAGGTCATTTCGTGACCCGAATATCACATGTGTAAGTTTTTTTGAATGTAACAGAAGGGTTAATAAGAAATTACTTTAAAAATATTTTAAAATTTCATAAAAATTGAATATTTGTTATATATTTAATATAAAAATTATTTTATTTAATATTTTACAAAAACTAGAAAACTTACCTCAAAAACAATCCAATTAATCGTCAATTTGAAGCAGCATCCAATTGTATTATTACGCAGATCATTTGAGCTCCACTAAAACAAGCCTCCGCTCAACTGGAATACAGCAAAATTCGGTCAGCTGCTTATAGTTATTATGGCGGCAGATTTGGGTCAAGTTGCTTTAGAAGCTTTGAACGCTTCCAACTCATATACTAATTGCATTTTAAGCCACTTTACACGTAGGCAAATAAATGCGCGTATATAAATGTATGCATTGTAAGTGTGAATGTATGCGAAGTGTGTGTGCCGCAAGGCAATTCAAGGTGATTACTGCTATTCTTGGAATTATTATGCCACTAACTAAGCATTATTTGCCCAAGTAGGCGGATGCGTTTGTAAATACGTTCGCAGAAGTCGAAACAAAGTGTCCATTATATATGGGTATGTATTGGTGTACATTTGGCTGCTTTAACACTTTGACTGCCAGCTTTCAGGGATGGATTTCTGTAATTAGAAATCGAGCCCAACAAGGATGCAAAAGTAATCGGAGCAAAAAAGGAATTGAGCGTTCGAGAGGAATTGCTGGATAACCTTTTTGCTATCGTTTTGCCTTTCCGCAACTGTCAAACGCAACAAAATTAAATTAAAAGTTTCATTCCATTCTTTTATTAATTAAAATATATGTGTTCATTTTCAGTTTCAGTAAGTGCAAGGGATCAAATTTAGAGTGATTAAAAAGCAAGTTACTTATTCCACGAATTTAACTCCAGCAAATTGTACTTTTCATAGAGCTACTCTTAACACCTATGTAAGTCTTTTCCATAAATTATCCATTAGCTACGTATGTAGATGTTATTCTATGGATGGCAACGTGTTGCGAAAGATCTTCGATAGAATTCTTACTTTCTTAAGTGCTCACTCCCGCTTGCTATTATTCAGTAACTGGCACCTACTAATTTTTCCAGTGCTGCTGCTGGGCTCGCATTGATGAAATGTTTGTAATTCTCATATCTTCCCTTAATCTCATTTCATTGAAAACGTACAATCCGGTTCACTTGATTAGAGGCAATCATTTTTTATGGAAGAGAATGGTTATTGAAAAAAGGAGTGTTTTTAAGCATCATCGTGTTTGATCGAAGACTTCTTAATTCCAATAAAATGGAAAAGCAGAAAGGTTTAAAAGATCACGAAAAAGGACAAATCGATAGCTTGGCCTCAGAGGGGTTTTCAAATCGCCAAATTGCCAAAAGGATTGGTCGAAGTGCAAACGTTGTGGATCTTTACGTGAAACAAGATGCTTATTATACTAAGAACTACAAAGGCAGAACTACGAGGGCTTTGACACTGAAAAAAGCCTGCAGAATCCCGCAAATAGGATGGCATCAAATTCAGCCCTTCCAACATCAAAAATTAAAGAAATGGCAAATGTTGCAGCTAGTAAATCCTCCGTTCGAAGGGCTATTCTAAAAGTGCCACATCTGAAGCGAGAAAAAAATTGCAATGAAAATCATCTTTGAATATATTTCGCAAAGAAAGCCACCTCGAATTGGAGAGGGACTACATGACTTGGAGCGCTGTTACCAATATCGATCCCGGTAAATGGAAAAATGGAGAATTTAGTAATGAGAATAAGATCAATCTGGATGGGCCTATCGATCTGGCCTAATTACTATTTCCAGAAGGGAGGAGTGGTACTTGATTCGCCATCACAGCGGTGAAGGTGGTTTTATGGTATGGGGGGCACCATCTTAATATGACGCGTTCGAATTGAAAACTGTATACTGCAAAATGACGGAAAATAGCTATAAAGCTATGTTGGAATCAAGTTTTCTCGAGATTCGTGAAATATTTGAACCTACTAATTGGATCTTTCAAAAAGATAATGCACCTGGATACACTTCAAGTGTGGCAAAAACTTTAATTATTTCCCCAAACGTTGAAAATTTGGGATAGCCATCGTATTTTCCAGTTCTGATTATTATTGAAAATATGTGGGGATGACGAGCAATAAGATTTATATAAATGGCCAGCAATTTGAAGACAAAAATGCTTTAATTCGAATCATTTAAATGGTTTGGTCTAAAATTTCATTAGGCTATCTGGAGAATTCGTACAAATTCATTCATCAACGTATTTACGAAGTAATTTATAAACTATGTGGCAGCACAAACTATTAAGCTGTTAATAATACAGGTAAAAATTAATATTTTCTGTATTTATTATTATTATTTCCTTATTTCGTTAGTGCTTTTAATCTAGTGAACCAGACTGAACATAAATACTACCTAGGTCAGCCGGTATTTTGCTTGCAGCTGTGAAATGGAAATTAATTGGATAGTACCTAGGATAACTCCATAGGATTTGACACATCACGCATCCCTCTTCTATTAAATGAAGAGTTTTCCTTACAAAATCATCCACTTTCCTTATTTATTTCACGCGGCTTTTCGCAACTATAAAACACTTTCCAGAGTTCGATATCGAATTGAAGTATCGAGTAGACGAGTGTCGACTATTGAGTTACAGAAAGTCACTTCAGTATTTTTGACTGCACTTATGCAAAATATTTTTATTTTGTTATTAAAAAAATGAAGACGCACAATTTCTTTGAAAGTGAGGTTAAAAGGGAAACAGAGCTTGTATAAATTGACAGCATTAAATTGGATTTTGGTAGAAATTGGCTACAAAATGATAGTCTCAGTTCAAATATCCATTCTGAGTCTAGAAATTACAAGGCATTTAAGATAGAAAAAAGAGAAAGCTATCAAAGAGAACGAGCTAAGAAGGAATTAGTTTTCTTCGGATGCTGGATAAAGTAATCTTCCAGCAAAAAAAAACAATATATTTCTTTAAAAAAGACCCAATTTCCTTATATGTCCATGTATGAGCTGTCTTCGAAACTTTCATGTTCGCTCTTTTACGAGTTTTGTATGAAAAATTATCCTCAGGTAAGTGCAATTACTACTGAGTTGCTAAGATACGTGGTACGTTCATATCCTCGACTTGATGTGCACTCTATCAACAGCAGCTATTTTACAGCAAATTATATTATTAGGTACTCCTCTCATACAGTGCATGGCAGCCGCACAGTAAATGCCTGATAGTATCTGGCTTCGCTTCTTCAAAGCAGTTTCTGAAAGCG
The DNA here is from genome assembly GCA_037575425.1 of Anastrepha fraterculus. Taxonomy (NCBI): domain Eukaryota; kingdom Metazoa; phylum Arthropoda; class Insecta; order Diptera; family Tephritidae; genus Anastrepha; species Anastrepha fraterculus. The sequence continues at coordinate 20,750 of JAYXIM010018490.1, forward strand.
TCATTGCATAGTATGACTGGACATCCCGCATTTACTCTGTGTGCGGCATGTAAGTACTCGTATCCTGGCTATAGATATGGCATAGAAGTATGAGAGAGCGGACAAAGCTTAAAATTTCAGTATATCTGGTTGAAAGTTGATATTCAGATGAATTATATTTTTAAAGTTAGATCTGAAAAGCTCTAAGTTATGGATCTAAAATAGTGACCAGTTTCGATTATAATTTGTACAATTTTTAAATTTTAATTTTTAAAGACTTTATTTTAATTTAAATCTAATTTATAGACCTCAAAGTTACGTACGTATAATTAATTTTATTAAATTTTTGTCGAGTTTTGAATGAATAATTACCCTTCGACAAGTTTGACTACTAGTATTGAGTTGCTGAGTTCCGCGATACATTCATGTGCTCGACTTCATGCCCACGACACCGGCAACACATGGTTTGAGGCAAATGCATAAGTGTGTAGACCAGTAAATGAATGGCATACATTTGTCCAAAAAATTGGGCTTCCATTAGGGAGCCGGAAAAAAAATTACACGCTTCATTAAGAATGGATATAGTTAGTCTTGAGGGACCACTATTGGTCGACGACGCGTGGTCAGAAAAAAAATTATACCTTTCGAATACCTGTCAAATGTTTTTAGCTTTTTCAACATTTCGAAGCCAATATAGAACCCAATATAGGGATGTTCTATACATCCGTGGACTATTGAACTACAAATTTTGTTGCTACTTCTTAATAATATTGCATTTGGGATGTAATGTGCTAAATGGTTTTTGAAAAATTTTAATTTTCTTGAAAATTTTTCTTACCAACTTTTGAATCATCTTTCATCAGAAATTTTTCTCTCAAACTCTATTTATACCACAAACAAATTTTGTAAAAAGAAATTAAGAGAAAAAACTTAACTTTAGTATTTTAGTATTTTAAAAATGACTGAGCTTAATTAAAAAGTTTCAAATAATAATTTTTGGTGGCCTAATTTTGATGAATAATTGATTTGTACCTCAAGGGAATAATCGAAAGTTATAAAGTTATATTTCTATTAAAGTTGGGAGTGGCTTTAAGAAATATTATACTTGATTTATAAGAAATGTGCTCTTGATTTTCTGTAGAAATTAAATTCTGAATTTTTGGAAATATGACCCGGTCAACGTGGTTTCCGCGGTAGTGCCCACAAGATATTGATTTTTTACAAAACACTATCAGCATGCAAACAACTAATTTCCAGATGATATTTTGCTATTTTAAAGTATAAAACATAGATAAGGCAAAAAAAGCAAAATTTATTACTCATTTCCGCACCACTTGGAGAGTCATGTTCGAAACACCTTACTCTTTGACGTGGTAGGCATAGTAAGCCAAGGTCCCCGTATCCTGAGCTAAACAAAAATAATTCTTTTTCAAAAATATAAAAAAAATGTATTCAAAACTAAATATTTCAAAATCTGAAATGAGCAAGATGAACTACCGTAGAAGGTACAGATGAAACATTTCATATTTTTCTTTATCAGTTTCATGAGGAATGAAGAATGACAGCTACGTGTACTTAAATTGCTTTTATTTTACTACAAGGTGGCGCAAAACTAATCATCCAATTTAATTTTGGAATAACATTTTACTAAATCAAAAAAATTATTTTGAGTGATGTAAATCTTTATTCCAACATTTACGCACTTCGTTGTGTGTCTGTTTGTATACTGCAATGACATTTGCTAAAATTAAAAATCTTCCGAAAGGGTGATTAGTTTTGTGCCACCTTCTATATTCATCAGTATAACTAAAGTTAGATTTTTTTCTGCTAATTCAAAAACTGCTAGAGCAAAAAGTTATGGCAGTCAACGTGTTAATTGCCTTTTTATAGCAAACGTGCGCAGAATTTCGTTGTACGCCTTCCACGTAAGCATTAACTTGCCTGTGTGGTTACCCACAACAACTTTGCCCGCTGGCTATTGTCCCCATACTTACTACGCCTGTTTTGAGAGCTGCCTGCAAATGTTTTCAATAAAAGTACTCACAGTTCCAGCAAATTATTGCCTATCATTTAAGCCATTCTTTCGTTTGTGTAATTGTTAAGTAGCCTATTGTTATTCTGTTTCAGTTTTCAATATTTCAGAGCCATTTGATTTCGGCGTTTAGGGCGAATTTTGCAATGCGGTGACTTTCAGACCTACATACATTTGGAAAAGTGAATTATATTTGTATACCTCCGCACAATATTAACATAATTTAATGATTCAATTCACTGATCTAGCGTAGTGCTAGCATAACATATTGCGCAAATTTAATCATCCAGTTTTGTTTTTGAGTAACTTTGGTACTCTACTAACAGTATCTTATAGGGTGAAAATATGTTTTCACGCTTACTTAAGGAATCATAGCACAGGGTCCGGCCCTCGAAGTGTAACCAACTTCTGACCGCTTGCGCAGCTGATGCACGGGCATCAGTGAAGAAGCGTCTTGAGCGAAATCCTCGACGAAGGGCCACCGTAGCATCCACCGTATACTGAAAACTGATCCCAAAGTCAAGCCTTATAAGATCCAAAAGGCGCGTAATCTTACACCAAAGCAGCAACAAGTCAGACTTGAGAGAGCAAAGGAGTTGCTTCGCTTAGCCGAACATTGTGTTTTCTAACGAGAAAATCTTTCAAATTGAGCAATTCGTATACTCCCAAAACGATAGGGTTTATTTGACCGGCCGTTCATACGAGAATTTGAGTCATCCATTGGCCCCCAGGAGTCAGCACAAGCCACAGGCATTGGTTTCGGCCGCTATAACCGCAGCCCATAAAGCTCGACTGAACCAAGAATGGATAATAGACAACGTTCGGAACTTCACACCGTCCACACAATGGCTCTCAAATTCAGCAGGCGCGAATCCGATGGATTATTATCCCTGATCCATTTTGGGGAGCAAGGTTCGAACTAAAAGATTCACCAGTCTCGAGGCGCTGAAAAAAGTCATTGTTCGCGAGAGGGCCAACATACCTGCAAGTCACATTCGGCCAGTTCGCGATTCATTTCTGGACCGCCTCAAGGCCATACATAGTCAAGGCAAAAGGTGGTCATATGAGCAAAGGTAAATTAACTCTTAATTTTGTATTATTTTTACACATTTTTTACTCTGACTTGAATAAAAGTAGTTTTCCAAACTAAATTTATGGCCTTTTTAATTGGTTACACTTCGATTGCCGGGCCCTGTAAGTTTAAAAATCTTGAAGCCGTTTTTCTCAACATTTTGGCTATTACATTTTAGGTACCTGACACTACTGAGGTAAATAAGCGTAAAAAAATACAACCAATGTATAAATTTGGGATTTGACTTTTTGTTGATGCTGACTTTTTTATATTTTATTCAAAAAACAGTTGTATTCATCCAAAAGGGAATACCCGCTACTTGGGAGAATGGAAGTTGGGCAGTCAGTTGTAGAGCAAAATGTCAAGCGAAATCAGCAGCAACTTCGACATTAACGTGTACGATTTCTGTGTAGTAATTTTACCAGTGTTTTGCCCACACTGCATTAGAAATATTATGAACGCATTTTGTTGGTTAACACTGAAAACGTGTCCTCAATACGAATTCGAATACACCATGTTGACAGATGTTACTATTATATTTTTCCTAGTTGTCGTAAATAGGGAGGGTGAAGTGAATGCGTTAGAGAATGGAAAGGAATGGAAACAAAAGAAAGAGTGCAAGAATTAGTTGATGGATGGTGAAGAGTAAATATTGGGGCATCGAAATACTTGTGGTAATACTAGGCAACAAAATCTACCACTTCTTATTCTAGCATAATTGAATGCCCATAACCATGAATACCAATAAGAAAAATATGTGAATTACCAAGGATCTTTTAGCTAAGTATCCCTTAGCTACAATAAATAATATCCCCATTTATAGGCACTGATCCATTTTATTAACTAGAAAAGAGTAACTTTTTCTCTCTTATTCAAGAAGTAGAGGTTGTCTTTCCTGATCATACTGAGACAATTTATCTTACTAACCTGGGGATATAAACCAATTTAACTTGCAGGCTCTGCAGAAAGTAAGATAAACCCATCAAATACGAGTATGTATGTGCTGCCATAGTGCCCAGCACTGATTCATAAACGGGACAAACACCATCTTACCAGATGGTGGATATAAAACTCAATAAAAGGAAAAATTTTAAAATTTGTTCACAAATTTAGGCTCAGAGAAATACTCAGAATAGACTTAAAGTCGCAGTCTTAAAACATTAATTAATATAATACTCGTAATTCGATGTTTTGGGTGCTCAAAAATGCAGTTGTTTGAGCCGATATGTGAGAGCTCGCATTGTCCTGGTGAAGAGTGATCCGTCTTTGGCGATTGGTTTTCCTAATTTCTTGAAAGACAACTGGCAAACAAATGGTTGTGTACCACTCAGAATTTACTGTTCTGCGTTGTTCTGCATTATTCTAGTGCGACATGTCCAGTTTCTCCGAAAAAACAGGCGACCATTTGCTTGGAAGTGCTTCGTGCACGAACAACTTTTGTTGGATTTGGCTCATCTTGAAACACCCATACAGTCGACTGCTGTTTACTTTCGGGCTCATACGCGTAAATCCATGGTTCATTACCTGTCACGATGTCATAGACGTGTTTCGAAGCCCCGCGATCGTATTTTTTGAGCATTTCCTTCGACCAATCGACACGAGCCTTTTGTTTTAGCGATTGACAAATTGTGTGGGATCCAACGCGTCAGTCAAATGTTTATGCAATATTGAATGTATGCTGGTCCCATTAATGCCTAAGATTGTCTCAATCTCACGATAGGTCACATGACGATCTTGCAATATCAGTTCGCGCACAGCATCAATGGTTTTCGGAACAACAACTGATTTTGGACGACCTTCACGAAATTCGTCTTGGAGTGAACTACGTCCGCGATTGAACTCACCATACCATCGATAAACACTGGTCCTTGATGGAGCTTCATCGCCAAAAAATTAATTATGTTTATCCATGCAATGTTGCTGAGTTAATCCACGTCGAAAGTTGTAAAAAAGAATCGCACGAAAATGTTCACGATTTAATTCCATTTTTGTACCGAGATGAATCTTTTAAGTCACTGTAAACAACACAAATAGCGCTGGTATTTCAAAACGTTCTTAGTACGTAAAAGCCAAAAAATGTCAAACTTTGCGATACAGCTGTTAGTTGCCAAATTGTCACACCAGGGTTGCCAAATCCAGACATATAAAAGGCACCCCTCGTACGCCAATCAACATAAATAACAAAAACCTTCAATTTATATGTACTATGCACAATGTAATAGATTTTTTATAGATTTTTTAATATTTTTTGTCGAGAAGAAAATAATACGTAAAAAATCAAAGGTTAAAGTTCAATTTTCTTTCTTATTTGCTTTCATTACAGTTCATTCCGAATTGCAAGCATTTTTGTATGTAGTTCGATCTCCAACCAGTTAATTCCAGCAACAAAACGTTGAATGAATGCATTATCTTCAAAAAAAAAGTTTGTAGTTTGTTTTACATATTTTCCATTTTTAAGCTAAGCTTAGCTGGGTGCGATTAGTTATCGGGCAACTATGCCAATCAATAAAAATAAAAAGAGCCTTCAATTCAAGTATGAAACACTTTTTGCACACATTAATAATTAAGGTGTTCTTAGCATTTTTTTTTTTTATAAACGCTATTTTTTGCCATTCGGCTATTTAAAACAAAAACTAGGTTTGTGAACTAAATTATTTCAATGACCTCAAAATATTTTATTTTATGTGACGACTAATTAGATAAAAACTTTACATCGAGGGTATTGTTTGTAGAGTGAAATTGTGTGTCCTTATGAAGTAAGAGAACACGACGAAATAAATTCAAATAGTAAATTTTATTAAAACTAGTTTCGTAAAATCGGAAAATTTATAAAACAGGGCTTTCAATAACCGAGTGCACACATGAGGTGTAAATTTCAGGAATGTGAAGGCAAACAGAATAAAAATGGCGCACTAATATTTTCTAATAGAGGCCAAATCTTATTTCGGAAAATGAGGAAAATTAGGGGAAAACACGCTAAGCAAAACACCATCGCTTTGATTTTGATAAAATTTGCTTAAGATACTCCACTACTTATAACTATAAAAAAAAAAAAAAAAATAACTGGCGCATATACTTCTGTTAGGAGTTTGGCTGAGCTCCTCCTCCTATTTGTGGCGTGCGTCTTGATGTTGTTCCACAAATGGAGGGACCTTTAATCTTAAGCCGACTGCGAACGCTAAATGATTTTTTAAGAGAAGCTTTTTCATGGCAGAAATACACTCGGAGGTATGCCTTTGCATAGAGAAAAACTTGTAAAACAGTAGCATAAGGGGTAAGGGGTAGTCAGAACTTTCAAAAGTTGGTTTATTTTGCATTTTCTTAAAGTATAATATCTTAAAAATATTGTATGAAAATTTGATGTGAATCCGTCAAATACTTTTCGAGTTATCCAAGAATTAACAAAGGGTGCTTAGGCGCTCCGGAGCGTAGGTGACAGCAATTCGATGCTTTGGAAGCTGCTATGACGGCTGAATAACTGACACAATAAATAAATCGCACAATGTATGTAATCAAATAATTCGTATAACTCTACATAAATCGATAGCAAAACTTTAATGCGTTTTTCTCAAAACTATGTTTTTTGAACTGGTGATCACTGTAATTTAAAAACCGCTTGGTAGATTTCAATAAAATTTATAGGTACTGCTTTTTCAAAACATAACAAACTCGTGCAATTAATTGTCGGCTTTTTCTCGAAAATCTCAAAAATACTTCCTGAGGCCGTTAATTTTGAAAAAAATAAAAAAAAAGTTTCGATCAGGCACAAGATTATCTATTAATAAAATTAATTTCTCTTGTACGATTGCTTTTAGATGAATCTCCAAGGACTTGTAATGATCACCGCAAGGGATTTAAATAAAAATTTCATGCATTTTTCTGAATTTTACGTATGTTTTTTTGAAAAACTTTCCCATAGCTCTTAAAAAATCACCCTTTAGTTCTCAATTTTTTTTTCAAGATTTGACATTACGATTTTTTTATGACACTCAATTAAAAGCTGTAAACAAAAACTATGAACAAATTTTTTTTTTGTTGAAAATATTTTGTTTAAATATTTTTCCAATTTTCACATTTTTATTTTTCAAAAACACCCAAATTAAAACTTTTAATTTCTCTTTTGAAATTATACCCAAAATTTTTGCAGAGAACAAATTTTAGAATATATTTTGATATTGGGCTTGCTTTCTGCACGGCCGATCTAAGAGAAAACCAAATTAATGAATACCTTCGATAGGATTTTTTCACACTTTCTGATAAAAAAATAAATATTTTAGAAGATGTAACTTTTTGGTAAAAAACAATTTTTTTCTTTACATTTTTCTTTTTAATTTTTAATAATGTTTTTAATAATGTTTTGATTTATTTTAAATGCTCCACTGCAAGCTATACATAAAAAAATTCCAACAATTCTTTGAAAAACCATTTTTTTTTAATAAAAAAATTTTTTTTTTAATTTTCTTTTTAAATTTTAATCGTTTTTGCTTTTTTGTTTGATAAAAATTTTAAAAAATTTTTTGTTTGCTATATTTTTGAATATTCCACATTTTTTTTATAATGCTCAATTCCGATGCTGAATTTAAAAAATACAAACAATTTTTTTAATAAAAACGTTTTCTAAACTATTTTGAAATTTAGACATTTTGCCTTTTTTATTACGCTTCAATGAAAGCTGTAAATAAAACATTCGATCAACTAACTAATTTTTTAAAAATATGTTTAAACTCTTTTTTAATTCTGTCTTCCTTTGATTTTTTTATTATACTTAAATAAAAAGCTGTAAATAAAAAGTCTTTAAAATTTTGTATTCACATTTTTTTATATTCTTAAAATTTGACAATTTGTTTTTTTTTATTATGGTCAAATAAGAAGCTGTACATAAAAATTCGATAAATTTTTTCGATAAACATTTTTTTCAATATTTTTGAATTTTGTTTTTTGTAACTCCGCCATTTGGATTACCTTTTGTTAGGCTCATATGAGAAGCTGTAACTACAATATGTTTTAGTAAAACTATAAAAAGATGCGTCGAATAAAGCGTAGTAAAACGCTATACTTGGCTAAAAACCGGAATGGGTCATCGCATTGATTTGCTCAATTTTGCCACTTTACACTTTTCCAATGATATAAAAACAAAAAAACTCTGATAGGAATAAAGATTAAGGTTTGTAAAAGTAACTGATTTGATTACATTTGAAAAAGAAGGCTTCATGCTGGCGATCACTGGCGTTCTCTTCTTCAGCAGCCTCAGATTCATTACTTAATAATCATACCTCGTACTTCATTCATAGCTTAGCACACAAAACACAAACTATTTATTAATCAATACACAAACTTGTCATTACCGAAAGCTGTTTAGTTTCTAATGGGCTCATGTTAAGTTAATTTCATAATTTACTTATTAAATAAATTGTAAATAATAGTAGTAATCATAACTTTAAGTACTCATGGCTCTCTGCAGCATCGATTTCTATATAATTCCTCATCCTATTTTTGATTCACTTTACTAACGATTAAGTTGTAGTTGAAGCAAAGTAGAAGATTATTTTACATATTCGGTTGTGTACATTTATATATTTAAGTGTGTGTATGTATAAAAGGGCAATGTTAAGGATATGAAGTGAAACGTATGGAACTACCCATAAAGCGGAAAACTAATATTTAACAACAAAATTAGTCGATGAAACATAGCGCCTAACCAGACAGCCAACCCAAACTGAAAGGATTAAGATCTTTTCCTTGACATTAATTCTAATTTATGGATTGTTTATCAGAATTTACTGTCACAACAAACAAAACTGTGGTATTAGGCACTAAACAGTAGTAAAGCGGGAAATTGTGGAGGAAGGAGCGATTAAACTGAAGAGTTAGGTGAAGCTACAAGATATGATTTCAATTTGTGGCACGTACTGCTGTTGTTAGCTATTTCAATAATTATAAAAGTTAAATTTATAGCCAATAGCTTTTGTAGCTAGCGCTGTAACCTTACTATTTAATTTTATAATAAATGTAATTCAATACATAATAAATAATAAAGAAGTTAAATTAAAATAAAAGCTTGAATGAAATACAGTACACCTAATTCTGTTTTTGCACGGTCTTTTTTTACACGGATTTGATATAACACGGTTTGAAAATAAAATATTTTTAATTTTAAAATTATTTAAAATTTTTGGTGCTTAAATTCTTTTTGTCAAATTTAATTTTTGCGACATATGTTCATATCACAAATTTAGGTGAATTCCCTTTTTGTGCATGCCAGCAAATTTACTGGTCAGAGCAATTGAAATGTGTTAATATTTTGTGAATTATCAATGCAATCAGACGTATTTGGTAAAGAAATTTTTTATTGGCAAATTTGTTTTTCCAACGTTAAATTAAATTTTACACATTAAGATAAAAGGTAAGCCAAAAAATATTTTATATTTATTCAGTTATTTATATTTTTTAAGTTTGTTGAATATTTTATATATCCTTAAAAGAAAAAGTCAAATACAAAACTAAAACGTAAAGCAATTTCTTTGGAAACCAAAACTGAAATTTTAGATCGCCTTCGAAATGGAGAAGGCTCAACATTTCTGGGCAAAATGTTCGGTTTAAATGAAACCTCAATAAGAAAGTACGAAACTATCTGTTAAGTCTTCATCATACACTAGAGATGCTACTAAAGAAAAAATTTAAAAAACAATCATAATGTGGCTTGAAAACAATCACAATATGGCTTGAGGACAATTCCAAAAACAAATTCCCGTAGACGGAAACAATATCAAACAGCAAGCATTAGGGTTTTATAAAATGATAAAAGATGAGCAACTGTATACATCCATACAATCAACTCATGAGAAAAGCTACGTATTTTCTGTAAGCACAGGATGGTTAACGGGATTTCTCTAAAGGCATGCGCCCTATAACATAAAAATCAAGGGCGACATTGCTTCTGGAGATCAGAAAGCCGCCAAAGAATTTCCTCTAAAACTTAAAAAAATAACAGCCGATGGTCCAGATGGTACAGTCCAGATCAGGTTTTTATTGCCGACGAAACTGGTCTTTTGGAAAAAAATGCCGAGAAGAATGCTGGTTCTATAGAAAGCAGTGATAGTGAAGAACCTGTAAAATTAACTGCAAATTTAGTTCAAGAAGGATTTCAACTTGCAAATAAATTAGAACACCATTTTATAAAAAATGATTCCAATGTCGAAAGAGCTGCACAATTCGAACGTGAGCTGAATTCTTGTATGGCTCGGTACAAAGTATTATACAAAGAGGTAGCAAGAATTGGCGAACAACGGCTTATAACAGAGTTCATTGTTAAAAATGTAGATGCTGAACAAGCAGGAGAAAGTCCAGTTCAAAATTATTCCAGCGATGATAGTGATTGTATACGCGTTCGAAGCAAGCGAATGCGAGTAACTGATGATGACAGCAATTAAATTTATGTTCCTGTATTTATGATTATCACTTATTTTTTTTAGTTTTTTTACCTTAAAAATTGAATAACCTATTCTTTTCGTTAACAACATAGCTTTTTAACATAATTATTTTTAGTTCCTGAACTTGACATGCATTTAATTCATATTATTTTTAAGATTAGAGTGCATATCATTTTTATTTTTAATAACTATGCTTGTAGAAATAAACATGGTATATGTGATTTAATTAAATAAACATGAATAATTGTTCTTAAAAAATCCTTGTTTTTCACTCATTTTAATAGGTTTTAGAGATTAGTAACCAATCACCTCTTTTCGCATACGATCAATGTCTTTTTTACCCGGTTTTTTCTGGAACCAATCACCCGTGTAAAACCAGAATTAGGTGTATACGAGTATATATAATACACATAAGATTTTTATAGAAATTTAGACATTTCTCTTTTTGATAGTCAGTACCCGGACGTATTGAGGATTGCCTGTAGGTACCAGGCTGTGCAACAAGTTTTGTGGTTCGATAAGAGAGGTCATTGCTACTAGCCAAATTTTATTTTTGTTTGACATTTCAATCAGTAAATTCATTATTTCATTACAAGCCATTTAGTATCGACGTGTCACAGTATTGGGAAAGTTTTAAAGCAACGGAAATTTATGAACAAATATTAAAAGTGCATAAGGACATGTCGCCATCAATTAGTATAATACAAAGATGGGTTGTTGAGTTTAAACGTAGTTGTACAAAACTTGAAGACAATCTACGTCTAGGATGTTCAAAAACAGTAACAACACCAGAAATCGTACAAAAAATCCAGGAAAGCGTATTGGAAAATCATCGAGTGACTGAAAAACATTTAATAGAAGTCCTAGGCATCACATTCGGCAGTGTAAGCAACAACGCTGAAATGCTCCAACTTAGGAAAGAAAAATTGTTAAAAAACTATGACGGTTCCATTGGATAAGCTGCCTCATAGCTCCAAAAAAGTGCTATAAAAGCGAAAGTCATGCCCTAAACTAAATTTTTAGCTGACTTCGGAGGCTTCGGCGTATCACCGAGAGTTTTCATCTAAATAAAAGATGTCGATCTGAGGTGCTCAAGACCCTAGACCCAACAGACTCCAAGGCAAACAGCTTTGCCAAGGTAGCAAAATTTTGCTATTTTGGTTCACAACCGAGTCCACACGTTCGGAACCATACGGAAAAACTTGTGAAGCCAGTTGAAGGCAGTCTTGGCTAACGTCTTTTTCGACAATGTGCTAGGCAACCTGCTTGCGTAGATGCTCACTGGTATCAAGGCTAAATGGCTCTGGCCTAAATGTGCCGTTGGTTTCAACTACTAATCACTTCATGCAGTGTATCATTCGCCATACTAATAAAAATAACAACCACAGTTAAAAAATGTCCTAAATTACATTTAATATTCTATCAAACCAATCAAATGGATGTTTCATTTGGAAGAAATATCATAAAAATGTCAATCAATATGAAATTGATAGTTCAAATCCTAGTAAATATTTATTCATAAATTCACATACAGCTTACTTTCACTTTCATATTCATAAGTATGCGCATTAGGTTGGTTCTAAAAAATGTTATTTTTCTTGATACACCCTTTTAATATTTTTATGGCTAAAAATATTAGACACCCATTTAATAGTTTTTGTTTTAATATTTACCTGTGCCACCAACGCTTTGAAAGTTACCATTTGCACTTTTCCATAAATTTGGTATAAAATGCATACAGATGAAATTTTTAATATCCTCTTTTAGGTGCTCTTCACAAATGCCCAAAGAATCTCACCTTTACTAAACCTATAATAACTATAAAAAAATATTTAGTAATTTAAATTACAAAAAAAAATTTTTTTTATAAAGCTTAATGTTAAAAATAAAAGAAAAAATCAAAATACTTTCGTTTTTTTTACTTCTGACATCTTTCATCTTCCGCATAGGCTGCAGGGATCCGAGGCCTCGCCTGTTGTTGTATTGAATAATTTTCAGCTAAGGCATGTGAAATCCATGTGAACTCAGATGCGAGCAAATATAATAATTTTTAAGTACTTATCCACTGTTTTTTGTTTGTTTCTAAAATCAATATTTCAAATTAGCCCAGATACTTCTACAGTACAATTCTATGGCCATGCGAGACCGGCATTTCAATAAATATGTTGTTGAGGGCTTAGCATATCTGGGTTCAGAAAGTATTCACAACTTTTTGAGCTACTCAATGGTACAGTTTTAAAAGTTAGGTTAGGTTATTTGGTTATGCATGAGAGTGGTCACTTGGAAGGGAATTCAAATTCATGCCTTCTGTTATCATTGCACGGGAAAAAGGGGAGAAAGAACAGCAAAGAAAGGATAGAGAAAGAGTGAATAGAGATTGAGGTATATAAAAAAATAAAAAAACCGAACGATGACTCACAATGAAATGAAAGCCAAAATAACTTATTCGTAGCCCCCATGAGAGTTGGGCAGCTAAGGTAAAGGTGCTGAGATGATTCTACTTCATCTTTCAAATAGCTGCCACAGAAAGAGAACGAAGCAATGTCCTACAAAATTTCAGATTTGGAGCTGTGTTAACTTTATAAACTCCCCCAAGTGCCTCAGGTCTAAATTGTAGGGTTTAGTTAGGTAAAAAGCCAAGAGCTCTATTTTCAGTAGCTAAACACCTTAAGTGAGCCTGCATACGATTTGTGTAAGACAGCAGTCATCGCAACCCAACTAACTGATAGACCGTAACAAAATATTTAAGATTAAGGGCATTTGACTGGGCTCGGTTAGCACTTCATGAACGCCAACTAATGCGTGAAATTCAATTCATATTAAGTCATAAATAGGAATTTTTTCGATTAAGACTGTCATTAAAAGATGATGCCAGACCAAGCAATATTGACTTGATATTGAAAATTGCGCATTAATACATGCACATTAGGGTAGCTCACCCAAAAAATTGTGGTTTATCCACTGGAATGTATTATGTTTTAAGATTTTAGCCAAAATATTTGGAAAAACATTAAGATTTATGTTGCCTGAACCATCTTGAAAATACCTATAGAAATTGAGTTGGTTATAAAAGGTGGTGTAAAATTAATCACCCTATCGAAAGGTTTATAATTTTTGCAAATGGCGCCGATGCAGTATGCAAAGAGGCAAGCAGTGGAGCGCGTAAACGTCACTATAAAGATTCCAGCACCAAAAATATTATTTTTTATTCAAAAATCACTTCAGCTGGAAGAACAGCGTATGGTTCAAAGGTCTGCACAAAAATGTTAAACATTTTTATCCGCGGAATCAACGGATCGGAGATGTGCTGATATCTGCGAAAAAAATGTGGGCTGCCAATAGATATTTAAAAAAAAGTAAATTTAAATGAAATGAATGAGAAAATAACTCTCCAATGATACCTTAGAAGTCTAAATCGGCTGAGATTTGAATAAGTTATCAAGTTCTCCAGCAATCTATCTTCCAAAAAAAGTCTAATATTAATGGCATCAAATATTTCACTATTTGGATGCCGCTGATAAAGTTTTTAAACCATCTTTCTGTCTTAAATACTTCCATAAACTTAGTCGAAAAATTTATTTTTCAATCTAATTTTATTTAAAAACAACTCGAAGGTACTTTTTGGAGGTAATTAAAAATCGGTGCAGCTCACATAAAACCAAATATATTATTTTCCGGCAGTATTTTGACAGACGTCTTAAAATGTACTAAATTTTATAATTGAGATAAAAAAACAGTACTGACTTTTTTGAAGGAGTGTGGTGCACCCTAATACGCATACATGCATGCATATATACTTTTAATATATTTATATGCATCTTTAACAAATATCACAATAAATGGGAAAAATATCGCAAACGAATTTTGGATTTTCTCTTCCAGCAAAATTATTACATTCTCCATATTGTGGCTTGTGTGTGACAACAACAATTGACACCTATTGCCAGCTGCAATTCTCTATCAGCCAAAACACCAAACTTGAATATGCAATTTAAAAATTCAAATGCAAATCCAAGCTAATACATGCGCTCATCCGAATCATGAGTATTTGTGTGTCGGCGTATACGAGTATGTGTGTGAAAGCTTGACAGAATGAGTGACTTGAATGTGACACAGTAGCAAAATAAAATTGAGATGACTATGTGAGGAATAAATGTGCACACATACATGTACACATGCATGCAAACATACAAACACACATTTATAAACATACATAGAAATAGCGTACTTGGCAAGCGATGTGCGCTACCGTGGCTTTGCATTTTCTACTGTCTCAAAGATGTGCCAATCGCCATCAACAACAAGAACAACAACAACAAAGCACGTTGCTTGCATGCGCTGTGTGTGGCAGGCACAAAGATCGCTTGTATGAAAGCAAACAACTCCATCAACACACACACATACATACATTCATTTGCCTCTTTATCTGCCTGTCTATCCAACTGCATTTTTACACGTTCCTTCCCCTAGTCGCCTGTCGGTTATTGTTTCATTTTGAGTAAACAAATTTGTCAACTCAGAGACGCAAATTTGATTTTAAGCATTCACTGGCTGTCACAATCGTAAGCGCATTCCCACACATGCACTTGCCCGCACACCCATCGCCACCAATGCATTGCAGCCTGTTCATCACTCACGATGTTCGCTCTGTTTGCTTATTTGGTCGTCCTTCCCACCGCCTTGACACATGTCGAAGCCATGATATTCTTCTTATTCTTCGTCTTCCGATGCTTCGGCTCAATGTGGCATGCAGCTGTTCAACTGTGACATAAGTGGAGTAGTATGTCGCATGCCGCATGCCGCTTGATATGAAAGGAATTGGATTTGCAACAAATTTTTGCATCCTTTGCAAATAAATAGCAATGGGAGGCCAAAGTAAGAAATGCAATGAACGAAAGTGTTGATTTTATGGGAGAGTGGTAGTAAATGGAGGAAAGTGTGTGTAATACGTACAAATGTATGCATGTGTGAGTGAACGAGCACACGAATGTGGGCAAGGCTCAAGCACGTTTGGTAACAGTTTGATTACCGTGCACGAGGGGTGCTACTGAAGTTTTGAGTGTGACAAGTAAAAATAAATATTTATTATCGCTGGCTGTATTATTTTGCTAAATATTTTTCATGAAGGTTAACCAATTTCACTTTCGCGTATGCTGCTGACAATTGTGCAATTTGAGCACTGACGGCTAGATTTGGTGTCGAAACGCTTCAAGCTATGGTCAGAGGCCATGCATTGGGGTGATTTCGTACTTCGCAGCAATTGAGGAGTTTATGAAGGTATTCATACCACGGTACAACACTCGGATGGGTGCTGGGTCAAACCTACTTTTTTTAAGAATCTAAGTTATAAGAAAAAAGTACTTATAATTTCTACGTTTTTCGAAGTTAACCTCCAATATCAAGATATGATCCGTCGAAGTTCGAAATTGGAAATATGGTCGTGTTTCGCTTTTTTTCTTTTATTTAAATGGGAAAGATCTTCGGAAAATTAAAAAAAAATCTTTTGTTTCTCAAAATTTATAGAATTCATAATATAATTAGCTCAAAAAAAGGAATATAACATTTAAATAAGTGGAAAAGGCGAACCACGTCTATATTTTTACTGTTTTAGGTAATCATATACAAGGTGGCTCAAAATAAATCATTGAATTTTTTTTTTAATAACTTTTTTACAAAAACAAAATGATTTTGAGTGATGGAAGTTTGCATATTTTTACTTTTTAGTTATTCATATTAATGGTGGCGCAAAATAAATTATCCATTTTTTTTAAAAACTTTTTACTCAATAAAAAGAAGATTTTGACTGATGAAAATCAATATATTTTTGCTTTTTTAGTTATTCATGTACAAGGTGACGCAAAATTATTAATTGAAATTATTTTTGAATAACTTTTTTACTAAATAAAAAAATTGATTTTGAGCGATGGAAATCTTTACACTTTTACTTTTTAGTTATTCATATACAAGGTGGTGCCAAATTAATAATCCAATTTCGTTTTTGAACAACTTTTTAATTAAGTCAAAAAATGATTTTGAGTGATGGAAATCAATATATTTTTGCTTTATTAGTTATTCATGTACAAGGTGGCGCAAAATTATGCATCGAAATTATTTTTGAATAACTTTTTAATTAATTAATTGAGTGATAGAAATATTTACACTTTTACTTTTTAGTTATTCATATACAAGGTGGCGCCAAATTAATAATCCAATTTCGTTTTTGAATAACTTTTTAATTAAGTCAAAAAATGATTTTGAGTGATGGAAATCAATATATTTTTGCTTTATTAGTTATTCATGTACAAGGTGGCGCAAAATTATGCATCGAAATTATTTTTGAATAACTTTTTAATTAAGTAATTGAGTGATAGAAATATTTACACTTTTACTTTTCAGTTAATTTAAATTAAACACCCAATTTTGTTTTTGAATAACTTTTTTATTAAATAAAACAACTGACTGTGAGTGATGGAAATTTTTATATTTTTATTTTTTTAGTTATTCATTTACAAGGTGGCGCAAAATTAATCATCCAATTTTATTGTTGAATAACTTTTTTACTAAGTATAAAAGAATGGTTTTGAGTGATGGAAATCTTCACATTTTTACTTTTTAGTTATCCATATACAAGGTGGCACAAAACTAATCATCCAATTTTGTTTTTGAATAACTCTTTTACTAAATAAAAAAAATATTTTTAGCAAAAAAATCTTCAATTTGAACTTTAAACGCTCCATTGCTCGTCTGTTTGTGTACTCCAGATTTTTGGTTCACAAGTGTCAAATATGATTGACGTATGACGGCATTTGCAAAAAAAAATATTTTGCGTCACCTTGTGTAATAATGGAAAATAATTTCTTACCAAAAGTTCCACTAATCAATCAGTAAGAGTGTAATAGTCTGCAAGAATAAAGATAAAAGTAACAGCAAGCAGATAACGAAAAGCTTTCCAATCTCCTTCATTGCTCAGTAAAGGTATTGCCATCAATGGGCTCAGGGCTAGCTGGTTAAATGTAAGAGTCTACACGGATAAATCTGCAAAGAATAACTCAGCTGCATAATTTTAATTGCATTAGTTAGAAAATATTTTTAATTACTAAAACACTTCACTTAATTTTCTTTGTACACAAACTACTGTGTCTGATACTTGTAAGAGAAGCACTTGAACAACGCAGCTGTTTCGTGATGATTCTTTCGCCATACACGCATTTCTGTCCAAGGCATAACGAGTAGTGTCTCCTATAAAGCGCATAAGTCTTACAAATATGTACATACAAACAATATGTGTGCCAATGAATATGCAGAAGCTCCTTTTCGTATTTGTATATATGCATGTGTAGGTGTGCGCGTTTGTCCATCCAAAAGCTCTTAAAATGTTAATCAATGTCAACAGCAAAGGAAGCGAGGCAAGCGTCTACACAACGCTCCACCTAGGATGCATGTCATGTAGGCATGCACGTTGAAGTATACCCAGTGAATCAATACTCATAGGCCCGTGTCTGTTCTTCTGCCAATCTGTTGGTAGTACTTGCAGTTGCTGCACTTACTGTTGGTCTATGCTGCAAGCCGCTCGCTCAAGTGTGTATGCACTTGAACTGCGCTTGTGATAATGAATCACGATGGAGTGCATTTGCATGTCCTTGCTGTGTAAAACTTTAATGAATGCACTCTGAGCCGTCACTTTCGACTGAGCCTCCACATTACTGCGCGTCTTACTCTTCATGGGCCTGCCCACATGCATACATATGTACATACGTATATACATACTCGTACATATATAGAGGCTTTACCTTATCGCTCTCCACTTCGCTTTATAAACTTTTGTATGGACATTGGCAATACAAACAACGAGTGATTCTATCTACTTACACACCTACGCTGTCATCTGGTTGAAACGACCAAACATATGTACGTACATACATACTTTACAATACTTCTTGATTAATATTATTGACGGCGATGAAAAGCATGTCAGCGTTAATTAAAAATGAATTTATTGATATGACGAAGAAGTGATCGAAAATCAGAAATGACTATTCATATTTTAATATGACGCGTAACTGGCATCGCTCTACGGTGGTATTTCTTGAAATTAATTTGTCAGGAATTTCAATTACATCACATTTTTCGTATTTCTTGGTATTTTTGTACATAGGTATTTACTGTAATGGACAGACTGACTGTACTAATTAATTTTGGCCTTAAATTACGGCAGTCAGGAAGGTAAATAAAAGCAGGTAAATACCATGGCAGCAGAGAGAATGTAATAAAGTTTGTCGCATGTGATAAAAAAGGGCATAGTTTTATATAGCGCATTATATAACTGTAGCACAGGGAGCTATTGGCAAGTTTTGACAATTATTTGACTATTAATTAATTTTTGTAACCAATTAATTATTTTAATGAAGTTATCTTAATTAATAATTTTATTGAAAATATCGAAGTTAATAAAGAATAATGTAAATGAAATTTTTAGGGCATTCTCGTATAAATCCATATCCCGAACTATGTGCAAATTTAAAAAAAAAATTTAAATTTAATATTAGAAATTAAACAAAATTAATCCATAAAAGTCGCTCACTTTTTAATAAAAATTTGTAAAAGAAATTGAAGGATGCTGCTTTATAGAAAATTACTTTTAGTACAACAAAATGCAAATTTGAAGTGCTCAAAAATCGGATTGATTTGCGACAATTTTTATTTTTCTGCTACTGGTGTTGGATGTTTTTACTCCTCATCAAAAAAAAATTCTAGCCAATATAGTTATAAAAACTATTCCACTACATCAGAGACCTAAGCCCAATTTAAGATAGTCATTTATTATCATATCAGTGCCCCATTGGAAAAATAATTTTTATTTTTTCTGGACCAAATGAAATATTATATGATACTTGCCCTAATCAGTATTAGCTCGTACCTCTACGATTTCTACTATTTTTCTTTTTATGAAAATATGGTTCTTGCTACAACAAAAAACCAAATGATGCAAACATTTTTGAAAACTTTTCAAAGTTTGATCAAAGCTTTCAGCTTTTTAACCAGAATTTCTACAATTCTTTGCGTGTGCGTAGTCTTATAAACCATGGAATTGTAATATCTATAACAAAGAGAAAGACTTTTTTATTTTTTTTATCCTCCTCTTCCTGATTGGCGCGACAACCGCCTTCGCGATTTTGGCCGAGTTTATCAAAGCGCGTCAGTCGTTTCTTTCACGTGCAAATCGGCGCCAGTTGGATACACCATGTTAAACCAAGTCTTCTCCACCTGATCCTTCCCCCGCAGAGGAGCTCTTCCTCTTCCTCTGCCACCACCAACTGGTACTGCTTGGAATACTTGCCGAGCCGGAGCATTTATGCTCATTCGGACGACCCA
The DNA here is from genome assembly GCA_037575425.1 of Anastrepha fraterculus. Taxonomy (NCBI): domain Eukaryota; kingdom Metazoa; phylum Arthropoda; class Insecta; order Diptera; family Tephritidae; genus Anastrepha; species Anastrepha fraterculus. The sequence goes on from JAYXIM010018490.1 coordinate 40,635, forward strand.
GCCAACAAAGTCGGCTATTTTTTTTTTGTTTTTGTTTTTATTTTTTTGACGGAACTACTAGCAAGTGCAGCACTTAGACATTAATTAAGTCCGATGTATTACACTTGGATTCCCTTTTAATTTTTTTTAAATCTAAACGATCTCCGAAGAAATCTGAGTAGATCTTGTGGTGCCAAGATGGCCGCTTCTTAAGGGGTTAGGGGTAGTCAGAGGCCCGAAAAAATGATGATTTTCACGAATTTTTTTTTGCTACTTAATTCATTTATTTAACAAAA
>JAYXIM010018491.1:0-107502 GCA_037575425.1 Anastrepha fraterculus
TATCTTTCCTTAACCACAATTTTACCACTTTGCTATTCGGTTGCCCATTTCATAGCAAAAATCGGCAAGACCAAATCAGCTGTTTTGATTAACAAGTCGATTAACGTACATAAATTAGACGGCCACTCAAAGAAGAAAATAAGAATTAATGGTTTTAATTAAAACGATGAAATTACGTTTATTAAACAGTCACAGGGCGGATATGACTTTTGAATATTTGGTTTATTTTAGTTCGACTGCAGGGGAGCTTAAGAAACTATTTGGACTAACTCCAAAATTGGCTGAAAATCTTATTTCTTGGCAGTCAACTTAGAGGTTCTATACCTTTTCAACTTCAAATTGGGACTAAACAACTTCAAATTGGGAATAAACACATTCAAATTGGGAATAAACAATTTCAAATTGGGAATAAACAATTTCAACTTTAGTAATAAGAATTTTAAGTTGGAATTTAGCATTTTAAGTAGAAATTAAGCATTTTTAAATTGATGCAAATTTGAAGTTATTTATTGTAACATACTAAACATTATAAATCATCATAACAAATAACACAACTAATAATTGAAAAGGTATATATATATAATAACACAACAAATTAAATTGATTAATACAAATAATTATTACATATGATTAAAAAGACATGTCATTCATATTTAACGCATCTGGTATAAATCTTTGGACATGGGCGACATATTTGGCACAAGTAGTTACATTTAATGTGGCGATGTTCGGTTGTATTACATTTTCTAGCCGTTGCAGGCGATACTCAGTTTGAGTCATATCTACTCTATTTTCGCCAGCCAAAATTTGTGGCAGCTCAATTGCCAGCTCACGTTTTACACCAGCTTTCAGGGTTGACCAGGCAAGCTCAATTGGGTTGAGCATTGGGCTGTATGGACTTAATCTCAGCAGGCGGTGATCAACAAATTCGTTTTCTGCAAAGACATCCTTAATGGAAGTATGGCAAGGTGCATTATCTATTACCAATATTACTGGTGATTGGTAAATATTTCGAGCATTACGAAGACAACGACGAATAAACTCATTAGCTTCTGCTTTTTTAAATGCACCTCTTCTTACTTCATGATGTATTAAACCCAGATTTCCTATACATCCAATTAGGGGAATATTAGCTCCACGACTTCCAGCTGAAATAAACGTACAACGGCTTCCTTTTTTGGACCGGCCTCGTTTTCTGGATATAAATAAGTTAAAATTGGTTTCATCCATATAAATAATAGGTTTATTCTCCGATTGATATTCTAAAAGTTTCTGAACATACATACATCTTTTTCTTTTATTTTCTTCATTATTTGCTCTTTCAGGTTCGTTTCGAATCTCTTTCAATGTATAGATTAAATTATCTAAATGTTTGCGGAAACATTCTGTAGAGGCATTAACGTGATGATGGTGCTGGAACTTTTCTTTAAGTTGTTTTAGTGTTATTTTTGGATTTTCTTCAATATATTGTTCCATTAAAAAATTCATTTGTTATTTTATTTTTCCTTTTTCCTCCACGTTGTTTTTCACTTTGTGGGTTTTTCTTAACCCACCTATATGCAGTAGACTTTTTTACTCCTAATGTGTTTGATAGTGCTCTCCAATCTTCATTCTTGTTGTACATTGCTTGAATTTGTTTTTTAATATTATCAGATTCAATTTTTTTAATGTGAGCCATTTCACGGTGTCATATTAATTAATAAAATATGAATAAAATAAGAAAAACAAAATTCAATAAAAATATCGGTTTTATGCACAGCATTCTTTATTTATTTAATTACAATCCTTATGACTAAAGTTTAAAAGACATTCAAATTGTTTATTCCCAATTTGAATGTGTTTATTCCCAATTTGAATAAGTTTATTCCCAATTTGAAATTGTTTATTCCCAATTTGAAGTTGTTTAGTCCCAATTTGAAGTTGTTTAGTCCCAATTTGAAGTTGAAAAGGTATAGAATAACAGCGACTTCGACTGAAAGTTCTAAATTCGGCGTTTATATTACTAGGTTCTAGCTGCATTGCAATTTTTTGCTACTGGATTTTATCAACGATCTGTAAGTTAGTGATGGGGAATTTCTTTGAGTCGTTCGTTAATCAACCTATCTATGTTTTGCGCAAATTTGAGGTTTCCTATGTCCCTAGTGGAGCGGCATGTGGAAAAAAGAAATTTTAGCTTGAGCAGGTTAACCGTTTATGGGAGGCACCATTGGGGCTATCATTTTTACACATACGGCGGTTTTGGCCCCAAAATGTCATCAGGATACGTATGTCAACCACCGTGGTTACCATTCACTGAATGTATAATTCACTTTGCCTAAATATAATTGAAGAACACATTCAAGGTTGAACTGAACTGCTTGGCTAATATGCATATTTAAGTCGAGAGAGATGTCACTCTCTGTTAATTTGAATAAATGCAAGAGGACAGCTGCTCAGTCTTAGTTAGCATAAGTTTGTGAATGGTACAATTGTTAGTGCAAACGGTAAATATTGTAGAGAGAAATTCAAGTTGTCGAATCGATTTAAGTTAGTGAATTGCACTACTGCGCTCCCTTAAACTGGCTAATATTAGACGAAGACTGAATGGGGTACAAAACTGCATACCCAATAATTTTCTAAAAATTCTGCTTAATTAGTCTAAATTTTGATAGACATTTAATGATATTTTTAAATTTTGTACAAAGCTTGAAACTTTGAGTTATATGATATTTCTTGTAGTTCAAATATATTAAAAAAAAAAATAAATAAATAAACAGGTAATCATTATAGTGAACTCTTATGTTCGTACATTAAGTGGCGACGATGTTCTAAGGTTGAATAAAGCAATGATCACAAATTAATTTTGTCTCGCACAGTCGTTTAAGTGGAAAATGCACTTAACTGGAGTAGGTTTATTCTTATAGTTCTTTTTAAGTGGACACCGAGTAACTGAAAAGATCAGATAACTGAAAATCAAAATATGTATTTAAATAATTTCAATTTTGTCTAACAAAAACAATCCGTTACGTTGTTTGATAACCATTGTGACTCTGAGGGAAATTGCACGATCGATGAACTAGCGAGACTTGATTTCTAGTTGGCTGATGAGACATAGACAATAATATAATAAACAGACTTGTAAGCTATTTATTTTTGAGGAAGTTGTAAGAGCAGCGAATTAAAGATGCCGTAAAAAACCCACTTGAAAAATCGCCCGACATTTGTGGTCGCCTCTCAATGCTAAATGCACAGAATCTCTGCTAAGGGGGCATTGCCTAATAGGCAGTCACGCTCAGGATATGACATTACTTCTGCAAAAGTTGTCTAGATGAAAAAGAGGAATGGAAGATCTGGAACCTCCTGTGCCATTGCTCTGCTCTATCCAGACGTAGATTTACCATTTTAGGTAGACAATTTTTTAATGAATTAGAATTAGTACTTTTAAATCAAGGTTCTTCTAAAAATATTGAAAAGTTAACACTGATAGGATAAGTTCCTTACGTGGCATCACAATGGGCTAACAGTCTGAGTGTCTCCGATAATAGCCAACCGCTTCATCCTAACCTAACCTAATAGAAACAATGTAAGTTGACATTAACCTTTTTAAAGTCTAATACTCGTAACACAAAACAGTTGCATTAAATTTGTACTATGCGACCCGCGAAAAAATGATAGCGCATCACAAATGTTGACTGTTCATTATTTTTTTATTGTCTATCAAAATTAAGCTAACTAGCATTCAAAAAATAAAGAATAAAAATAGTCAAGACTGGTAAAAATGTTGATGCGCTCACACTAATTAGTATAATGCCGAAGCACACTTTTTCGCTTTAACAACATCTACGAAGTTTTTGGCTTCATAGGTACAACAATCTCATCTAACCCTTCAGGGAAAATCACTAGCACAGTAGTGGCGCGCTTTTGTGAATTAGAACAAAGACTGTTTTGCATTTAATTGCACCCTCCATCCCTTTTCCGATTATTCTGAACTAAATATTTAGTTTTAAATTCGCAATATGATACCTCCTACGATCTTTAGGTTGCATATCGTTCATTTGCTGCAAAAGTATAACAATCTGACAAACCAAAATATCGAGAAAAGCGGTTTGACTGTTTTCAATTCACTATGCCTCCCTAAACAAATGTAAAGACACATTTTCATTTAATGAGTCATGCAGTTTTTCCGCAGCTTAAATTGACATCAAATGTGACGTAACAATTTACCTTTTTTAATTTGTAAAAACCACAATCCTGCATAAGAGGTCGATTGTTTGCATATACATACATACATACATATATGTTAGTATGTATACATAATGCGAAGTAGCTATATGTAGCTATATATGGGACACTGAAAAAAAAAAAGTTGTTTTTGTAATAAAATAATAAGAGGTTAAATCGTTTTACCTTCCGGCACTTCGGCATAAGAAAAGAGAACAAAAACTTAAAGGATTTATTTCGGCCTTTTATTGTAAAAATTGAATAATTTTCAAAGACATAAAAGGAAACAGATATATGGGACAAAACTAATATTAAATTAAATCTTAAGAAAACAATAAAACACAATATTTAATAGCTTGTTCTCCGCTACTAGTCGTCGTGGCATCGAATTTACGAGTGATTGTAAGACATTCGGCCGCCGTAGCCGAATTCGTTGGTGCGTGATTACCATTCGGAATTCACAGAGAGAACGTTGGTTCGAATCTCGGTGAAATCAAAATTAATAAAAACCTTTTTCTAATAGCGGTCGCCCCTCGGCACGCAATGCCAAACCTCCGAGTGTATTTCTGCCATGAAAAAGCTGCCGTTCGGAGTCGGCTTGAAACTGTAGGTCCCTCCATTTATGGAAAAACATTAAGACGCACACCACAAATAGGAGGAGGAGCTCGGCCAAACACCCAAAACGGATGTACGCGCCAATTATATATATATATGTATATGTAAGACACTAAGGTCGAATTTTGCTCATTGCTATTGAATAGTTTTTTGCGGCAAGTGTTAAACTTGCGTCTGCCTTTATAAACTTGCTCACTAGGAATGTTCCAGAGGTTCTCTATTGGATTTAGGTCTGCACTAGTCTGCGAAAAACCCATTTGTACGCTTAGCGCTTTGATTGGGCCATTGTCCTGATGATACGTCCAAAACACACCGTGAAATTCTTCGACAAAATTCAATAAAGCATTATCCAAGACCTCTACTTAATTTTTAGCGTTCATCGTGTGAGAAATAAAACAAATTGGTGTCTTCCCACGGTAGCTAAAAGCGCCTCAGAAGATTCGGGGGTACAAAGGTGATGCGTTTATCGTAGCTCTTTAATAGCTCTCCAATACTTCTGATACCCAGGAGGCGCATCGAAACTACATTTTTTTCATCACTTAAAATGATGGCTTGCTATTCATCATCCCAAAACTTATGATTATAAACGAATTCGAGTCTAGCTGATTTGTGGTGTGGTGTAAATGTCGGCTTAGCCAGTTTATTATGATATTTTAAATTCGAATCTTCACTCAAAATTTACTGTGTTTTTCTCTTAATCGCATTAAGAGCAAATTTACATTTTATTTGGTTAGAGATGATGTTTTTATTGGCAGCCTGTCTCTCTTACACCTACCGTCAATCTTAGGCTTCGCACAAGTTCTTTTAATTTTTCCATATTAATAAATTAAAAAAAAATTGTGGATGGTATTTTTAATTCGATTTCCTTTAAACGCTATTTTGCGAACTTAGACTCGCAATTCACTATACTAAGCTAGAATACTAGATAGCTGCGTTCATCTTGGCATAGTGTAATAAAAAGTTATTTTCCTCGCGTGAAAATTATTTATTTGCTTTGGGAAACTACTCAACTTACCTTAAGGTACAATTGCCACAATAAGAAACAAAATCTTAACGGAAGCACTTGTCCCTTATAACAATTTGCTTCAAGCAAGTGGCAAAATAATTTGAAACTATTACTGGTTCTTGCACACATTTAAATACATTATAAAGTAACTCAAGAAAATATTACACAGCTATTTTAGAAGAAAAATTATGAAGTTGGTTTGTTCCATATCGCTATTTCGTTTAGTGTACATACTGGCTAGTATGAATAACTATTGAGAGTTGTGATTGCTGCCAACATTTGTATGTACGTAAATAGCGAAGTTTATCGCAAATGTGGAAATCGTAGTATTTCTACCCATATTTTTTTTTGTGTTTTTTAATATAAAGGTTTTCCTCGCAGAATATGCGCTCACATGTGTACATACATCCATATTTATACACCAAATAGACGTACAAACAAATATTCATTGGATTAAAAAGTTATACTGTCAAACTTAGGTGCGCAGGATTAATACATATGCCAGTGTGTTGTCGTTCGTCAACTGATAACTTTTTGGGGTGTTTATTTATAAACAACATTACTATTCACAACTAATCCACTTATGCCTGCAGTTGTTATTGTCACATAACACACGGGACGATTAAAGGTGGGTGTGTGAAAAGCTATTAATTTATAAAAGTGTCAATTAATGGCAGTAGTTTCGAACTGCAAATCGAGGTGTGTGTGATCTAGACACGGCGAAAATTTGTGAATTTACGAGCGGCTATAAATTAGCATTTTGATGTGTGTACGATTTCCAAACACAAATACATACAAACATGTATGTAAATTTATATTCATATGCAAATGTATATTAGGGATGTCAATACTAGCTGTAATATGTTGATCCCAGGATTTCGGAATATATTTAAAGTAATGTAATTTAGTTACTTAAATTATGTAAAAATCTATTAAACTTTTGAAATATTCTAAACTGTGCAGACAATTTCAGCTAAATGTATTTCGATCGTATTTAAATATACAAACCTACACATGTGTATCTTCAATGCATAAAAGCAAAGGTATTTTTGAAGTAAATCTTTATACTCTATATTTACAAATATAAAAAAATTCTCTATTTTACTTTATTTATTTGTTTTACTCCTCTCGAACACTTTAACTTGGAAACAAATTAATAAGCCATCAAACCGACATCCCGAGATTCACCATATTTGCATATATTCGGGACTTATATAATATATACGTATATATATAAATACACTTTAGTGCTTATGTAGGCATGTACTGAAGTGCATCAAAATTTGTTTGCTTATAAATGCAGGGATACCAGGAAAGTCGTCCTGGATACTTAAAGACAGTATCATTGAAGCTATTTCTGATTAATTTGGATAAAATTTAAACGCTTTCGAGATATTCGATTTTAAAGATTATCTTTAAAAATATTTTTTTTTTTTTGCTTGACCGCCCATTTTTTTGAATGTTAGTTTAACGATACGAGTTTGTTTTTGGTTTTAGTTAAAAGGTATGTTCATTAATATTTTATTGTAATACTATCTAATATTTAATTAATAAAACTTTAATCAAGCTCACACAGTTAGCAATGGCTGCCTGATAAAGTTTTGAATATTCGCATTTTTACTAAGCGGTTTCTATTACTGAAAAATAACAATGCCGGCCATTCCGTGTGCGTTCGGGCCTAACTTTTAGTCGCTAACAACACAACCCAGTATATGTTATTATGAGTTGAATAATAATAATTTTAAATAAAAAGTAGAAATATTAAAAATTTTAAATAATTTTTCTCAGTTTACACAAAGGGCAAAGGGTAGTTTATTACAAAGGGCAAGTATTCCTATTATTTTTGGAACACGATTTCATTCATGTCGCTGGTTCAGCTGGGTGCGCAGTACAACATCCAGTTAATAAAGTTTTCCAATCTTGGTGATGATTCCTAGCTCTATATTTGCTTCAAGGCTTGAATCGTTAACATATTGTTCGCATAACATGGGTCTTTTCGGAACCCCACAAAATAAGTGTAGGAGCTCCGAGGTAGTAATTGATAGCGCCGAGATGCTTTATAATATGACTACCGAACTTGCCACGCAAAAGATGGGAACCAAGACATCAAAGGTCGCCTTAGCTCATGTCTTAAATTTCTCGCCGCCCAAATTTTTAGCATGCTTCTGTAGCGCTCCGCCTTGACCCACCGAAATACCGTTTCCAGCAGTATTTTTTAAAAAAGATGGGCCAATTATACCATCGCTTCAAAAACTGCACCAAATATTCACTCTCTGTGTCTACATTGGCTTCTCAACGGATTTCTTAATCCCCAAATGCGTCAAACTTGCTTGTTAACGTAGCTGCCGAGATGAAAATGCGCATCGTCAGAAAATATGATTTTTCGAGCAAAATCCTTTCCCATTTCGAGCTACTCTAAGTCGCAAACTGCGGAGCAGTAATAAAGCAGATAAGCATGTGCCTCAACTGCACAAACTCTCGTATAGCGGGTGCGGTGTGGGCCTGATTTCGGCTTAGAGCTTCTTTGGCCACTGTTTGGGCTACAAAAGATTGACTTTGTAGACAAGTTTGCAATATTTCTCAACGTTGTTCAAGCGTAAGGCGGTACTGGTACTGACTTTCTGTTAAGATTTCCAGCGGAAAAGTATAATTTAATGCAAACCGCTGTATATATAGTACAACCCTTATATATGGACATATGTAATTAGCGCTTTCATTCTTTGTTGGATGTTTGGTCGAGTGTCTTGATATTGTCCCACAAATGGAGTGACCTAACTACAGTTTTATGCCACCTCCAAATGGTAGATGATTTTTTTTATCTGAAGCTTTCTAGTGGCAGAAATACGCTCGGAGCTGATCGCTATTACAAAAACCTTTTTTATGATTTTGATTTTCATACACACAGTGGGTTCTTATTACGTAATAAACAGACAATTTTGAATATTTATCTGTAAGTATATTTATGCGTATTACAGATAAGCCTTAAATAAATAAACCTCTAAAATATCCAGACTAATACACATTCGCACATACTCGTACATGCACATTTAGAACATTTTGTAAAGACAAAGCAACAGAGGCAGCAGCTTGAACGTGTCGGCCCCATTCACCACGTGTAACCAACCGTGATAAAAAGTGGAAGCTGCGTGCACCGAAAGTCAATACACAAAGGAAAGTGCAGCTCAACTGCTTGTTTTTCCTTTGTTTTTATTTTAAAGCGGTCAAAAAGTACTTTACACGTTGCTGCACAATTTATGATTGTGCTACATGTAAGCGCTTCCTGTTGCAATTTTATCGTACACGTTTCGTGCGGTGTAGGTGCGCGAGGGCTGGTAATTCTTGCTCGATGGCTTGTTTTTGATTTTCGGTTTGCTATTTTAGTCCTTAACAAGTAGTAAGTGCTAAGAGGCAACATAAAGGTCATAAAGGCGCTCACGTATATACATTTGTAAGTATGCATTCAAATGACTGATAACCCAATGCACACTTCAATGAACCTAAGAAGGCTGCAGGCATTTGAAACATTAGAGGTATTCTCGTTACGTTGCATGGATAGCATACATACATACATACACTACGTTAAATAACTGTAGGCAGGGGAGTTATTGACAAGTTTTGAAAACTTATTTGTTTCTCATTTTGTTTTAATAATTTTATATGAAAATATAGCTAAATCTCCTACAAAAGTCATATAAATCCAAGTTTCAATGTATGCGCGAATTGAAAAAAAATTCAACAAATTTTCATCTTAATTTTTTTTTCATAATTTTCCGAGTACGCAGTTTTATAGCTCGTTGGTGTTATAAAGTGCAATTTGAAGTCAATCACAAATCGCGTTGATTATTGATAATTTTCTTGCTGGCGGTCAAACGCATTTTCTCCTTATAACAAATGCTCGAAATGCGGCTCCTTAATGCAGTTAACTTCTCGATAAATACATTACTCATTATTAGCGTAGCTTTTCAAGGAAAGAGGGGCACATATTTCTTAAAGCTCCAACTATATTTTTTAATGTCAATTACGGCTCTACTGCTTAGCCCGCGACTATACCATTTCAGAGCTTTCATCCTTGAGGTATGCACTTGATACATTTGTGGATACCGAACTCATATTTTCTATCGGCCGCAGTAACTGAATACTACCATTCGGTAGCTCCTCATAATATATCTGCCGTTACGAATCGGTAGGTTCCTCCATTTGTGAAACAATATCAAGACACACGCTACAAACAGGAGGAGGAGCTCGGCCAAACATCCGATTTATTTATAATTTTTTCTTTTGTCAACATTTTCTTCTTCTTCTTCTGTTTATTAGCTACTATTTTATTTGCACATACGGATATGTATGCATGTATGTACGCATATTAAAATTATATTAAGTGTTTTATGTTTTTATTTAAATAATGAAAAAATTTTGCTTTTAAATTGAAAAACAACATGTTTTTTAAATAATTTTTTTATTTGCATTTTTTGCAGCATATTAAACACACATTTTAAGTTTTAAAATTCATTTAACAGCGTATACAATTTTTAGTGCATATTTTGCCTTGCCCTTTTTGTTAGTGGGCCTATACTCCAACTAGGAACTCTAAGAATTTATGTTGATGATGATTTGCTAGAAATACAGTTCTCGTTTATGTGCACAATTTAGTTTTAAAAGGTTGCTATTCATGCCTGCTCGTATTCAGGCATAGATGGAGAATACCCCTAATGTCTCCGTTGTGGCACTCTTGAGGGCGAAGGTGATATTAATTCAGCAGTTAATATATGTAGTGGGTATGTATTGGTAGAACACACACATTACATAATTACATTACAAATGCTCAAGTGGTTGGTAAAGGTTATTTCTCTGTACTTGAGATGACTGGAATTATCTAATCTCATCCGACCCATTGCACGATGTTTTTAGTTTTTTTGGACTTTTTTTAGTAGTGGTTTTCTAAAAGAAAGATTTTTATTTGGTGTGGTTGAATAGTTTTGTGCGTGACTTCCATTTATTGGGTCGCCAGTTCACTGCTCACTGTAGTCATATGCACATACATAAATTGAGAAAATGAAGAAAATATTGTCGCAAATGGTGTCCTTTCTGCGGTAAAAAAGGTTTTTGACAAAAACCAGCTGCCATTCGGAGGCAGATCAAAACCTAAAAAATCAATGGTTTTTAATTTTTGCCGCTTTTAATTTCTTTACATTTTAATTCTAGTTACAAGGTCTCACCGAATGCATAAAAAAATCTTTGAAAAATCAGTGCAATTAAATACAGTCGATAACTGATTTAGACAAACACAATACGTCAGTGCCAATAATGTTGGATTAGGTTAGATAGGTTGCTTGGCGAAGACCAGAAACTTGGTGGCCATGGGGCCCATTGTGATACGTGCATTTGATTTCCATGGCGTAACTAAGTTGCTGAAACGACTTAGATCTTTTTTAGAAGGTAACTAGTCCCTACAGTGTGACATTTTGCAAATTTCCCAGGTCTTCAAAGAAATAATCGCCAAGTGCAGAATATTCACAGAGGAGGTATTGTACTCAATTTCTTCGTCAGCCTATAATGTTAAAATAAATTTAAATTAGTCAATGTAAGAGTCAAGCGCTTACTTGAAGACTGTACGCGAATATATTCTGCACTTCAAAAATTACTTTTTCACATTTATTGGAATGTTTACTTCAGGGCTGTGGCATAATAGTTTCCCGGAAAAGTTGATAGTGCCAGAAATTATTTCCCAACGAAATCCTTAAAAGATCACTTTCAACAAATAAAACAGGTAAAAATTAAAAATAAAACTAGCATACTCTAGAATGCTGGGTAAATGGCACGCAGCTGGACAACACGCGCTTTGGAAAAAAACGTACATCCGTTCATGTTTACCGGCAAATTTCACAGCTTGTCTTAGTATTTTTAATTATTCATGCACAAATAAATAACATTTCACGGATTTCACAAGTAAGTAGTATCTTGAAGGCAATGCCTCAATCGCCTCCTAACTTCGTGTACATGCCTCCAATGCGGCAACACATAAAGCATCCCACGAATATAGGCAATATTGCAATGTTGTGAAATATAAGCCAGCCGAATGCCAGAAAATGAACAGATAATGCTGCCTCATTACTTCACCTTTGCTTTGTCGCCTTGGTTTGATTCCATATTTACACATTTAACAAGGACATAATAATATATCTTTGAATTTTTGACAAGTGTGAACTTATACGACTTTAAGCGGCTTTGCTTTGAGTTCAAAAAATTGATATTTATCATAGAAAAATTTAGTATATTAGTGTATTTTTATTGAGACGCTTACTTAAGCTCCAGCTATAAACGATAAATTGATTGAATATTTCGAAGAAAGCAGTCATAATAGTGCCCGCCAGAAAAGCAGTGCTGAATATACTTAAGAGCCTTATCACAAGTATGTTGTATGTTAAATATAGCTGTAAAATCATTGATTTCTGTCCTGATTCTGAGGGGTAATAACGATCGAAAGAAAGTACATAGTTTAGATAACGAGGCAAGAAATTTTCGAAATGGATTATAAAAATGTGAGCTCATTTCAAATGCTTTAGACTAGTATTATTAACACCGATTTTCTATTGCCTTAAAGAACCTTCGTACATTCCCTCGACCTCTTCTGGAGTGGTGCTATAACCAGCTAAGAAATTTTAGCCGAGTTAATCTTACCAGAAGTACTGCTGGATGCAATATAACTGGATTATGTTTGTGAGGGTCGTTTAGTTCATACACCTCACAGTTTTTCTAACATTTTAATAATTTGCAAAGGCACATAAATCCTAGGCACAAATTTACTCGCGCACACTCACTCCAAGAGAGTATACGCTTTTGTTGCTAATGCAATAAGTTGTTATACAATCATGAATTGAAAAGTAAAACTCAACTGTTATATTCAATTCAAATTGTATACTTTTCACAAAGAATAAAAGTCTGACAATGTTTGACTCATGGGGTTAAACAACCAATAATAAAACAAAAAAAAACAAAACGAAAAAATACCAAACACTTCCTACCAGAGAGACTTGTTCAACAATTGAGCTGCTTTTTTTGTAACTACGACTTTTTTGCAAGGCAACTTTCAAGAATGGCCGACAAGCGCTTAAACAAAAACAATCACACGTAAGGTGAACCGACCTCACCTTTTCATTCAATGTTGCCTAACAGTCTGAGCCTTAGCACATTGCCCAAGGAAACAGAATTTACGGCCAACAACAACAACGGCTGTAGGGTAGCAATTGTATTCAGTACCCTTTTTGGTTGGCTTCACACCTCGGTGGTCAGCGATTCACGCCATTTGTAGCAAGGGTGGTGCGCAACAGGAAGCTCAAAACTGTTCAAGTTCATGCTTGGCCAAGGCGGCAACGATTTGTAAGTAATTGTTGCCGAACATTTTTCTTTTGCTGAATTATAAGAAAACTAAATTTTTCACTTTAATCAACAAGTAGAGGTGCAAAATTGCTACCTTTTTCTTAATTTACCTTTAATACAGAAAAATTTAGGTAGAAATTTTATCGGCACCTCCGCATAAAATCATTTATTAACCCATTTGCGCTCTCTGCACTAAATAAGGGACATCATTTCAAGACACCCTAAGATTATACTTTGTAATGGAATAATTTCCAAAAATGGTCAGTAGGTGGAGTTGCTGCCACTTTATATGAGATAACATATACATACATAAATAGACATTCCAGTTGAAGTCAGATTTTGAAATTTTCCCATCGGAAGAGTGTTCGAAAGGATAATCGCATTTTTTGTTGATTTATGAAATGTTTTTACCTCGGACATCAAAAACCAAGTGATAGAAAAGGCTTTTTCTGACAGCGACCGCACGTTGAACAATTTCTACCACAACGTAGATTGTTGGACACAAGTGGCATAGAAATAATATTTTTGTTTGTCAATAAGGGTATGTGTATTAATTGGTCATTGCTTAATAGGCAGCCACGCTAGAAGGTTAGGACTCCCGGACTTCGATTTCTGTAGAAGCTGTCTTAATACAGAAGAAGAGGAAACAGTCAGACACCTTTTATGTGAGTGTGAAAGCCTAGCCATGAGAAGGCTGCGCACTCTCGATACAGCATTTCTAACCGATGTAGCGGACATAGCCCATCTAAAACTAACGAAGCTCTGCTCGTTTATTACAGCTACCGAATAGTTTGAAAAGGAGCACGTAGAGTAAGGATAAGCTCCAGTGGTATCACAATGGACCTGCGAAAGGTCTAAGTGTGTCTTTATGACAAACACCCCACCTGCCTAGGATATGTGTCAATTAGGGTATGAGAGCAAACATTTTTCTGGGGCTTGAAGAAGCTATAAACTCCAATAGTTAAGGAATTGAGCGATTATGAATAAGACAAAGCCTTTTGCTGAGGTGACCGGCAAAGAGGATGATGATTTGCAGCTATCAAAGGATATCCCTGGAAGGATAACCGTTTTCGTAAATATTCGAATACTAATGGAATTAATGGGATCTGAATGGGAAGAAGGCTTTGAGGAACTCTTACGTACGAGAAGGAGATTTTTAACCTGACAAACATCCGTAATCCGAAAATGGTGTACAATTCCTATTCTTCTTCCCACTTGTCCAAAAATGCATGTTTTTCACAACAAAAAAAAATTGTATGTAGTGTCGATCAACTAGAAAATATTTTTCCCTTAGAGATTATTCGGAAATTGTTAGTTAAACTACGTTAAATAACTGAAGCACTAATTTCTTATGACGAGTATTGACCATTAACTTGTTTGTTGTTTTATTTGAATAATTTTTCTATGGAAATATTGTTAATTTTCTTACAAAAAACCACCCAAATCCAATTTTAAAACTGTATGCAGTTTAATAACCTATTAAATTTTCTTACAAAAAGTGCAAGTTCACAGTTGTAAGCAACCGGAGAATAATGAAACAATCTTCCATTTCTTCTGTGCAACCCGCTGTTCGAGAGTATGGAACAATTGTCTGGCTTAGGTGTCAACAACCTAATAAGGTTCTTAAACCGCACGGACTGGATATAGTCATGCCGTAAATAACTGGTAAACAAGTTGGTAACGAGGATGGGGCAACAAAATGATGCGGAAGCTCTAGTAGGATCCTGGATAAATCACTACTTCAACCAACCAACCATTCACAGAGAGAACGTCGGTTCGAGTCTCGGTGAAACACCAAAATTAGAAAAAGATTTTTCTAATAGCGGTCGCCCCTCGGCAGTCAATGGCAAACCTCCGAGTGTATTTCTGCCATGAAAAAGCTGCCGTTCGGAGTCGGCTTGAAACTGTAGGTCCCTCAATTTGTGGAACAACATCAAGACGCACACCACAAATAGGAGGAGGAGCTCGGCCAAACACCCAAAAAGGGTGTACGCGCCAATTATAAATATATTATATATAGACAAGAATGCATTCTGAGGGGTTTTTGTCTTATCTGCATATAGTAAGCTGCCACAATGAAGGTCCTGAAATAAATATGGTGGCTAAGCGCATATTGAAAAAACCACTTCCAGGTGATTATAGCTTTGGAACTACTTCAAACGATAAGATGTTCCAAATCAGACCCCTACGTGGCATGTTAATTAAAAATGTTTGCCTGTAGTGTATTTCGTCACAATATTTCAATCAAGGAGTCAATAATAAAGTGTTGTGGTTACCATACAGGTAAGCAGATTATCAAAGGTAAGTCTCTTAATCGCAAGTGCGGTGCAAGTCCAATCAATAACGAGCATGAACTATATATGTAGTAGTTAAGCTACTCAAGCAATTAGGCTATGCGTTGTGATATAATCCAAACTAAAAAGTTGTATGTTTTACCAAATACGGTTTTCAAATTTATCAATCACTTTACTAAAAGGAAATACACCTTCAAAAGTTAACTTTTAAGAATTTTTCATTCCATTCTACTTTCATCGTATCGTTGTAACGCACTTGAGGCCTCCACAAATAAAGTTGGGTTTGAAAAAAGCAACAGCGGAGTTTATTTGGACGTAAATCGGTTAAGCTTATGCGCAAAAATTATGTGCATATTTACTTTGTAGTCATATAATAGAAACCTACTGCAAGTATTTTGGTTTCGACACGCAATAATCGTAGAAACGAAAACTTCTCACTAACAAAATTACTTATAGGTATTATAATCCCTTCATTTAGTTCAATATTGCGCTTTAAGATAACCCATTCCAGAACTTTTATTTATTATTTATAAGTGTGCATTTTGTTGTGTGTGTATTTGTTATTGCAACCAAATTAATTAACCGGAATTGCGTGCCGATGGTAAACCTATTAATTTTACAACAAAAGAACAGCAATTGCTTGATAAGCATAACGTTCATATGTCGAACCGGAATCCAAATTACACGTGGGTGTCCTTTGGCCGAGGGTCACTTTATTTGGTGCCCGGTTAATCGCATAGCTTTTAATTGCTCCATTTCATTACGCTTTTCTGCTTCGGTTGTAACTAAGTTAAAGCGTTTCATTGGCGTTACTTCATCAGATTGGCAAATCGGCGTTATGGAAACGATTCGAAATGCGAAGGTCGAGTCCGTTGCTAATGCATGTGTTCATCGATTTATGTATGTGCGTCTAGAAGTACATTTATGTGGGCAGAAGTGTTAACTATGTAAGTAAGTCACGTACTATTTGCGTGCCAAAATGTATGTATGCGAATTACTATATATGAATTTGCCTACTTTTGGGGGTCAGCAATAGTAGCCACAGGTCTCACCAACAATTCACTTCATTTTGAGTTCTCGGTTGTGGAACAACAGACAGATAATAAACTGCTTGACTAGAGTTACCAAATGCCTTTTGCCAAAAATCAGGTGGTTGGAATTGTGCGAGGTGGTAGATAGAAAATTTGTGTGTGCTCCCCGCTGCATTGAAATATCATCACCTTTGACCTTCATGCTTCACCATACTATTGATTTATAAAAATTTCTATCTATGTTTTTGTAAAAGGGGACTCTAACGAAACCTGTTCGAACTATTACAGCTTAAAGTGTTTGATTACAGAATTGAATAGCAAAAAATTAAGAGCACAAATAATTTCTTTTAAATAACAATAAAATTGTTAAATAAACAAGAAGAAACGCAGCGTTAGCAACGGAGGATTTCAGCTGCACAAAAATTTATTTGAGATCAAGAGAGAAATTTAAGATGTGATCACAATTGGCATTTTCTTAAAAATAAGATTCAATGGTTAACTATATTAGAGGCGCGTGCAGCTCTTCAAGTGGGTAAATATCTACTTCGAGGTACAAATGGAAAATTT
The DNA here is from genome assembly GCA_037575425.1 of Anastrepha fraterculus. Taxonomy (NCBI): domain Eukaryota; kingdom Metazoa; phylum Arthropoda; class Insecta; order Diptera; family Tephritidae; genus Anastrepha; species Anastrepha fraterculus. The sequence continues at coordinate 17,091 of JAYXIM010018491.1, forward strand.
GGTTAATAAAAAAGTCGAAGGAACGTTAATCGATGCGGATAGGTCCCAGTATAAATAATCGGAAGGAGCAAAGTGATTAGATTTAACCATTAAGGTAATAAAAAAAAACACTTTTATAGTGTTGCTTTTTTATCACTAAATATACGAAATTAAATACACTGAGGACTCAAACTTAATTTTTTCTTTACACATGGTATTATATTTCAACTGTATTTGAAGAAAAACTCGGAAAATATAGTATGATTTTTTAAGCGCTATAGGAAAGTTTTTCAAAAAAACACACGTAAAATTCAGAAAAATGCATGAAATTTTTCTTTAAATCGATAGTACAGTCCATATAATTTAATGTTTGAAAATTATTTCATGCAAATGTTGACCGCGACTGCGCTTCAAATGGTCCATCCGCTTGGTCCAATTTTGGCATACTCTTTCCAATTTTTTGGCCGGTATCTCACATATAAATGCTTTAATGTTGTCTTCCAATGCGTTAATTGAAGCTGGCTTGCTTGAATAGACATGAGCTTTAACATAGCCCCACAAAAAATAATCTAAAGGCGTTATATCGCACGATCTGGGTGGCCAATTGACAGGTCCCGAACGTGAAATAAAATGTTCACCGAACTCGCCTCTCAACAAGTCCATGGTTACGCGTGCTGTGTGGCATGTGGCACCGTCTTGCTGAAAAAAACAAAAAAAAAGTTGGATATCATTTCACGGTAGCGCTCTCCATTCACAGTTACGTTACGATTCGCAGCATCTTTGAAGAAGTACGGTCCAATGATACCTCGAGCCCATAAACCGCACCAAACTGTGATCTTTTCTGGATACATCCCGATTTGGAAACAGAGTCCAAAGCCTCTGTTAAGTTTTTGAATGGACAAGGTCGCTCTGAGACTGCCCCATTGGAGTCTACACATAAAAAGGTAGAGGAGTTAGCGGGAGCTCAGCTCTTTTGCAGATGTTTTTTGTTTTTATCATCATTTTTATCATTTGGTATAGCTCGGATTTGAAACTCCGCGCATGAAACACGAAAACATAGAAAACATTTTTTCTAATAGCGATCGCCCCTCAATGTATGGGGCGCAACGTAAGCCTCCTAGTGTATGCCTGTCATATAAATGTTGCCCATAAAAAACCATTTGATTTATCTTCATCTAAACTAATTATTGCATTTAAGAATCTACTAGTAAGACCCTTGTTGTAATATTCATTTAAGAATACTTTTTTTAATTATATTAATGAGTTCGGTGAAATATTACAATACAAGTGTTAAATGAAAAAGGACTTAAGGGAGTCTGATTTCTAAAATATTTTTGAAGAGGATTGCCACCTGTTTGAAAAATTATGTACAAGTCAAAGTAATAAAATAAATTAAATATAACAGTATGGATGTCAGCGGAAAGAAGTCTTGATTCCGACTATATTTTTGAATAGGGTTGACAATTGTTCAAAATTTAAATTTAATAAATCATAATAAATAATTAGAATAATTCAGTGTGGGTGTGAAATGAAAGAAATTTAATAAAGCCTATTTTGGAAAATGATTTTGGAGGAATTTGCCACCTGTTTGAAAATGTTGGTAATTGAATTTAATGAATAAGCTAAATCTTTATTCTCATTACATTTTGAATAGCGTTGTCACATATTAAAAATCTAATTCGATAAAATGAACGTCCAAATAATGAATAGAATTGAACGTCGTCGAAATTACTGAAAGCTGGGTTTTTTATGCGTTTTTCAAACTTCGTTCATGTTTTATTACACTAGTCGGTGTTTTGATTTTAAAAAATTTTAAACATGCTGAGAAAAAGAAAATCTAATTAGTGGAAAACAGCGGAAAGAGTGGGACATTTGAAGATAGTTAGAAGTAAAGATTTTTGGTGATTGACCGTTGGGTTAGTATTATCATTAAATTTATACCTTAACTTGCAGTAACCAATACCTAGGATATTTTAGCATGCCGCCTTAATTTAATAGATTTCATAGAAGAAAACAAACTCAATGCAGAAAGCAAATTCCTTTATTAAGCAGATAAGCAGAGAATTACCTATGTACGAGTAAAAGCATACTCATTTAATTGAAACCCTTTGGAAAGGAGAAAATGTGCGGGCTTGCGTATTCCAATTATACCTCCCAAATGAGAAGGCCACAAATGTGGTTTATCTGCTGGGTATAAAAAATTCAATTCCTGCCATATTTCAATAAAGTGGCAATGCCAAGCATCACTTGGTACCCTCATCGACCTTTTTTACCAATTATTCCATTTTTCTGTGCCGTTTAATTGTAATTATTATTTTATTGTATTTTTCTGGCGTGAAATGCAAGCGCTCTCGTAACCCTGCATCGCCATTTGATGGCATTCAGTTTGTACCACTTTTTTGAGCGGGAAATAGCTACCAGTGTAAAGTAAATAATTTGATTTAAAATTGAATCAGCTGTTGGACCACCCTATAACACTTTGAACCACTTCAAACGCCTTAAAGAAAATTGGCGTTTGGCCGCATTTTACACACTTTAGTACTTTTTCATTCGTTTAAAAGCTAAACAATACTTAATTAGGTCTGCGCCTTAGAAAAAACAAAAGTGAAACGGTTTTATTAATATCACGCCAAAGCGTTTTAACGACATTAGTTATATCAGTGCTTATGTACATATAAGAGGTTCCGCATTGCGTGGATGCGTTATTTGGTTTTCACAAATTTGACAGTTGTGTAACGTCACAAGTCGACCTCTTTTTAATGCGAGCAGCAAACTGACAAAATCATAATTTAACAAATATTGTGGCTATTTTACACATTGCACTTTACACTTTGTCGACATCAGGAATAGAGAGGGGGAATTTTTGACTTATGATATATCAAAATAGAAAATCTTTAATTTTCTGAAATGGGTACGACCTCGAGTAAGATCCATATTAAAATCCCGTATAAGCGGTGTGCTAAAAAAATAAAGCGAATTTTAAAAATTTGCGGGCTACGTACATTTGACTTTGGATTATTATTTTTTTTTTTTGTGTTGGTACACTCGTCTCGAAGATATGTTCACGGTTTTAACAATATGGCATGTTAGGTTTGTTTGTGAGATAAATAAATAAGACAAGTGTTTTGCGAGCTTGGCGATGTTCTGCTATTGAAAAAATGGATCAAAGAAGTTGCATCAAATTTTGTATAAAAAATGAAATTAAGTGCTCAAAAACACTTGAAATGTGGACATGGGCATACAGTGAGAGTACTCTGCATCAGAAAAAAATTTTACAAATGGTACAAACTTTTCAGCAGTCGAGAAGATGTGAATGGCAATGCTTGCTCTGGACTCTCCAGCACATCAAGAACCGATGAAGATGTTGAGAAAGTGAAGAGAATTGTTATAGAGAAGCGTCACAGTTAAAGAAGTTGCTGAGGAGTCGGCATATCGGTTGACTCATGCCATGCAATCTTTTCGAAAATTTTGGGCATGAAATTGCTGAATTTTGACAAAAAAAACAAAACCACGTCGCATGAGTATCGCCCAGGAATTGTTGAATGACGCCAACGAAGAAACATATTTGCTTAAAAGTGTCATAACTGGTGGCGAATCATTGGTATACTCGTATGGTTATGACATCGAAATCAAATCCCAATCGTCCCAATGGAAGAGTCTAGGAAAGGCAAGACCAAAAAAAGCACGCCAAGTTCAATCAAACGTCAAGGTTTTGCTTACTGTTTTCTTCGATTACCAAGGCGTAGAGCATCAGGAGTTTTTACCACAAGTTCGTACGGAACATAGGAAGTACTAACTTGAAGTTAAGCGCCGTTTGCGTGAAACTTAACGAAAAACACGCTCGGACTTGTGAAAAAAAATCGCGACTTTTGCATTATGATAATGCACCTGTACACTCATCTTTGCTTGTGTTCCTTTGCAGCGACCGTATTCACCAGATTTGACACCCTGCTACTTTTTCCTGTTCCCAAGATTGAAGAGACCTATGAAAGGCCGGTGAGGAGATAAAAACCGAGTCGATTGAGGAGATAAAAACCGAATCGCTGAGAGAGAGCTCAAGGACATACCAAAAAGTGTATATCAGAACTGCTTCGAGGATTGGAAAAAGCACTAGCACAAGTGTATTATATCTGAGGGGGACTACTTTGAAGGAAATAAAATAGAAATTGACGAATAAATAAATATTTTTTAAGAAAAATGAAAACTCACCTAATTTTTTGAAAACATCTCGTAAAATCCTCTTGGAGAAGATTTCCAAAATTTCACAAAATTGTGGATATGTTCAGTCATTATAATCGACCAATAGAGTCCGGGATAAAAAAAATGTGAAACCGAAAATTCCAGTTGATTGGCCTAGAACCTCGGTGCAAGTTCGTTAAAATATCACCACTGTAAGCTAAGCATTGAAGAAAATCGAAATTGCGCGCAACGGGAACAGATTGACTTATCGAGATATCGTCACCTTATGCCAGAAGCATGAATGTGCTCATTTCTCAATTTTGTATTAATGGCTAGACTTGATTTGGGTGTCGTATGTTATACAAAAACCTAAAATACCATATATATATTAATTTCCTATGGTTCCTATTGTTTAATTTTTACACATTCCTGCCTCTTGCATAAATGGGAAGATATTTTAACAACTTTATTTATTGCTTTGGTGAACTACTGATAGGACGCACAATAATGAAATCAGGTTTCAACAAGGCGGTGTAGGATGTCAAACAGCCAGCAAACTAATCTGGTCAAACTAAGCCGGATTTAAAGCCCTTGAACTATTTTCGTATGCCTATCTCAAAGGTAGAGATTATGAGAATAAACCAGAGGCAATTGAACTTGCAAAGATAACATTAGGTGCATAATTGGGGAGAAATACCACCAATGTTACTATATATCATCGAATACTTTATCAAAGAAATCGGCATCCGGACGTACATATGTGCATTTGGAAATTTCCTTTATTAAATATGGCCCGCAATTCCAATTAAAAATATGTATTTAATGACACACTGATTTAATTGCCTTACTAATTAGGAAAGTGTGTAGTATCTTTTACAAGTATACTAGGAATGTCAATCCCGTGATCCATATGATATTTTCTCCAGCAATATCGAGATTTTCGAGATTTGTGATTAGTTGCGAAGCAAATGAAATGGAGGCTGAAATATTCCCTTTTATAGCAAAAAAGCTACATTGAAAAGCGCTTGGCGCTTACAATGCTTTTGCGTTAGAAATCAGCTGGGTTTCAGTGGTAATTGTTAAACTCTTCAAATAATTGAAAAATTGATATTCATGTTGTCCCAAATAATTTTGTATTAATGCTAGAAAGATAACCCACGTCGCGGAAGTGAGTGCGCACGATGAACATGTTGCTATCAATTTTTCATAACGGTTCCTGTGACGTATTGAAAACACAAAACTTTATAAATTGTGATTGTGATTTATTAAAACTATTCCAAAGCTATGAAGTTACTAAACTATTTGCATAAGTACAAAGTGGCGCCAAATTAATAATCGGATTTTGTTTTTGAATAACTTTTTTACTAAATAAAAAAAGTTTTGGGAGATGGAAATCTTTGTCCTTTACGTACTCCATTGCTTGTCTGTTTGTATACTGCAGCTGTCTGGTTCATCGTCATCAACATTAGCTTCACGGCCTTTGGTAGACCACAGCTTCCGCAGCTACATTCCTCCATTTAACTCAAAGCTGTCTAGTTCACAAGTGTCAAATATGATTGATTTAAGACGCTATTTGCAAGAATTATAAATATTCCTATAGGGTGATTGATTTGCGCTGCTTGTATTTAATAAAGGGTTTTTCAGCCAGGGTCAGCCATTTTGTTTTGGTGACATCTGTCAAATCTTTGGTTTATTATTCAGTTGCTTATGCCAAATCATCATGGCAAGTTACACGATTGAACAGCACGTTCAAATGATAAAACTTTATTATCAAAATGAGTGTTCATTAACGCAAACGATGCGCGCATTGCGCCAATTTTTCGGTAGACGTGGTGGCCCTTCCAATTTCTTATGGCCCATATTGAACCATATGGACATAGGCGACATGTGGTTCCAGCAGCCATTTCAACATCTACCCGCCCTTATTGAAAAATCCTTTATTAGTGTCTAATAGATGAGTTAGAAAGTCCGGAGATTCTGAAGCGTTTGGTTAGCTTTCTAGAATTAAAATAATACGAGTGTACGGACATCTACTTCACGTATGTACGAGTACATACAGTCTATCTAACAAAAGTGTGATCACCATAACTTGGAAACTATTTAACTATTTCGATACAAAGAAACTAATTTTATGGGCTTATAATATTAATAATATGCAGGATCTTCAATCAAATGTATAGTCACCACCATTGGTTATAATGGCTTCATAACTTTGAGTCATACTGGGTTTTAATTTCAGCGCACGTTGTGGAAGTAATCGGCTCCAAATCAGTAGAATTCGCCTTGATAGTATTCCATATTTGTTTTGTTTTGAGTTTTTGCTTAACTATTGCCCAAATATTTTCAAAGGCAAGTTAAAGGCAAATCCGACATATCAATACCAGTTTGCTATTTCCACTCTATACACCTTCAGCTTCGATGGGTGTATACCATTACCCATTTATTTATGAACGTCTTCGACTTTTCCAAATAGTTTGCTCCAGATACACGTAACATTTTTGGACCTATAGGGTGTCTATATAAGAAATCAAATCGTCTTTCACGTGAGGAACTCAGTTTCTAAAAACAAGGTTAGAAGCATACCTCACTCAAACTTACAAGTTGAACCACGCGTATTGGGAAAAGGATACTCTTACCGTATTGGGGAGCATTTCAAGTTTTTTATAGCGGAACGTTAAGTTTTAATTTACCGTTTTTGTTAAACAGACTGTATGTATATAATAAAATAATACATTTAAGTTCTGACCATATTACATAAGTTTTGTACAGCACAAACCGGAGTAAGAAGACTCCTCCTCCGTTTTTAAGCTCCTTTTGCATCAAACTGTGTTACTTTATCAGATACGTACACGTTTAAGTATTATTAAATGCTTACTAATTTAACTTTTGCCTTTTGTTTTGTGGCGAATGAAATAGTTTTCATTTAAAAAAAGTCGAATTTATTTAAAGCCATGTATTTATTATTTATTATATGGTAAGAGAAATATATTATATGGTAATAAATCCCGGGACTAGTCCCGGAATATTGGGATTGTAATAGTGACAATTTCGGAAAATAATGGTATCATAAAAATTGAAAAAATGTACGTCCCGAATACTTAAGGGTACCCGGTGGTCTAGAGCACGAAAATTTCACCTATTTCCGGGGTTTTTTTTTTTTGCCATTAAAAATTTAAAACACGTTGTTTCAACTTTTCGGGCTAATTTTTTGTTTTGCTTTTGAAACAATATTTATTACTATAAAAATGCCGCTGAAAATGACCCTCTTGAAAAATCGAACCCGGACGGCGTAGATGATTTCGAGACTTCTACTCATCTGAAACACAAAATTCAAAAAGATTCTTAATCAGAAAGAGTGCAGTTATGGTCGGAACTAGAACAAATCGAAAAAAAGAAAAATTGACAAAATGGCGCACTTTTGAAAGAAAAAGTTCGTAAAATCGGGTTTTTTCACTAGTTTTTTAGTTTAAAAAATAGGAAATTATTTAAATAAAATTATGATTCTAGTTCCGACGATAGCGGTACATGTTGTAAACAACATATCCAAATGTCAAGTGATTCGGTTGAATAGTTTTTTTGTTTTCATCCCCACCGTGCCGAAAAAAGTCGTTTCGAAATAAATGAGTTTAAAGTTTGAGGTGCAGGAGCGCGCGGACCGCTCTCTACCTAGTTAATGAGCTGTAGAAGCTATAATATTGAGAATTTCCACATCAAAGTTTCATAGCATGTTCTTGAGATACTATACTTTCGAAATATCGAAAAAACAAAAAATCGATTTTTTGAAAATTCTAGACCACCGGGTACCCTTAAGGGGTAACACCACTGTACACGCGTAAAATAAACACGATTTTTAAAGAATTTTTTTGTATAGAAGGAAAGGGAAAACAATCACTCTGATTTGGGAAGTTATTACTTATATACTAAAATACAAAACTACAAAGTTTGATCGAAAAATTTTACAAAATGGCGGCATTGGAGACATTTTTGTAATGTGGTTTCTCTTAAAGGAGCTCCGCGGCACGCAGCACAGAGGGTGCAAATTTTAATCTGGAACAAAGAAACATTTTTTTTCTTAATCTAGATAAGAAAAGCTAGAGAAACACGTAGGGGACTTAAAAAATATTTATTTTTGTTGAATTAGCAAGCATTTGAAGGAAAAAACTCTATTTTGGACTAAAAAAACGGCATTTAAATAATTATAACAATCGTTTAAATTAATCTATCGAAAAACCCCTACGCTCTTCTCTTAAGAAGGACAGACGTAGTGAAAAACCTGATTAAAAATATTAAAAATTGTTTGAGTTATGCTGCGTGCCAATTTCAGAAAACGTGTTTTGAGAAAAACGCGTTTAAAGTTTGGAAATTTGGAGAAGTCGTTAGGTAGCAGTCACTAACGCTTGGTTAAAAGCTTAAAATATTTATGAAATAAACTTCGGTAACGTATAAAACTTTTTGTTCTGTATTTTAAAAGGTTCAAAGAATTTTTTAAGCTTATAAAAAAAAATCAATTTTTTGAAATTTCTGCAGTGGTGTTACCCCTTAAGCCATATAATGCCGCCCTTCTACATTTTTTCTAAATTCACAGTTGCGATATGATTATATTTAGTTAAAAGTGTATACCACTATGAAAACCAAAGCACTTATCGAAATCAAGAAATTAGTTAGCAAGCTCCTCCTGAGCATGTTCACCATTTTGAAGAAATCCTCAGCCAAAACGAACCTGATTCCCATACGGAAAGTAAACAAATGTTTGCAATTGTACACATGGGCAGATGTTTGTAAGTATACTTGGATGAAAGTACAGCTGTATACTATATGCTTGTGTACCATCGAATAGGTGCTAAGAGCTGTAGAGTGGTGGAGGACGAAGATAAGTTAGTCGATGCGCATACTTCTAGATATTGGAAAAGTTTCTCGTTGATTTTTAATATCACAGGTAGGTATAAATAATTTATGGCATTAATTTACGTCTCCCCATCCAAGCGTGCGAAGAAACGATGGCCGAAGCCCGATAACCAAAATAACCTACATACATATGTATATATGTATGTATGTAGTGGTTGCGTGAAATTGAGGATAGTAGAAAAAAGGTGTTTTTGTTGGTACAGTGGTTAATGAATAATAATAATACTATAGAAGCATACCGTCATTCCATAAATGTGAATAAAATAATTTCCATCCATTGAACACGCGTAGGCTAAAGACAAGCACGGCACAAAATAACCTGTCACTTCTGAATAAGAAAGAACGTTTTTGACACACTTAGACAAACCAGTACAAAGACTTAGGAAAAATGTAATTTAAATATTTTGGCAAATGTAGATAGGCAAAAACAGCCGGTAATTCAAAATGGTAAAATTAAAATTGCATGCCTCTATACTTTCCATATGTCTTCTTCTGTGTAAGAGACTAATTCAGTTTAACTTTATAGTAGATAAATTTATGGCGTGCACCTTTATTAACAGAAGAAATTGACATACCAATACAAAGCCGTGCAATTTAGCTGTATAATTTCGCCCGTTGATTCGTTCATAAGGTCCGCCGTGAATTGGAACCATCAGGTAGCGCAATAAACTGGTACTGTCCGACGTTGTCCATGAAGATCTCCGGTATGAATCTTACGATATGCGCAGAAGACAGTTTGGAGCAAACGCGAGGACAGAGAGTTACCTGAAAAACGTGTTCTAAACAAAATAAATACCCTGCTGTGACTGAGAAGTTTAGGGGTTTTTTTTTCAGAGGGAAAATAATTTGACCAAAATCAAAGGACCAATCGCAGAAATGGCATATGTCTATGTTCCAATCCTGCAGAGATTCCTCTTGTTATGCACTCGAAGTTGTTATGGTTTTAGGTGTTGTGAGCAACAAAGGGCATGTCATGCCATCACACTTTTTACTCTAGGATTTCCAAGTGAACTCTGGTATACACATAACATCGAACTTATGGCCACCTAGCTCTTCTGACCTTATCCTCCGGAACTACTACGTATGAGTCACAGTTGATCGCGAAACCAATATGTATCCTCATAACACCGCATCTTCTCTGAAGGTTGTAAATATAAGTTATACCGTTATGGTCAATATGAATAAGGAGCAGTTCAGGGATGCAATCGTTTCCGGGCCCTGATCGAGGAGGTTATTGCAACTAATGGAGAGTTTATTGTATGATGTTATAGATTCTATAGTAACTTATTGAACAACCTGGTGTAATAAATTAATACTTTGTAACAAATTCGTGAAGTTGCATTAAATTTTGTTCAAAATAAAAGCTGATTAGTTTTACTCTGAAGTTGTCCTCAAATACCGTTCGTACCCATTTACTTGATGCATCTACGAAATTATTTCAAAGGATTACTTGTATGAATACATTTTTTTAAATTATTTCACAAGGAACAGAATCTTAATCACTATACAAATGAATATGGCCTTGGTATTTCTTTCAATTAGGAGCAGTTTGCAGCTCTAATCTGGTAGGCGACACAGAGTGGTATCGCTCTCGTAGGAAGGCGACCTTAGAAGTTTTGTGAGCAATGAATTGTGTCGGAAATACATAATTCCTTTTAGCGAAATTGGGCAGAAAAACTTAATTTCTATTGCTTTTGGTTCGTGTGAAACCAAGATCATATAAGCTGTGCAAACGAAAATAAAACAATTTGATGTGCATAATAAACCGAATACCTCTTTCGGTAGCTCCATCCTTAACTTTCGTGGTAATTTCCGAAACATAGGAATGAAAGAATCCGAATTATGATGACAAGAGAGCCATTTGTCCAACAAAACACTCCAACAAATGAGCTCTTCCAACTCTATCCAAAAATAAAGATATTTTATCGATAGACCAATTAAAAAAGGAGCATAACCATCTGCATTACCCAGACGTAGCTAAACGTAGCTAGAATGTTTTGATGTGAAACTAAAGATATTTGAAAACATTTTGGTACTAATATCATGAGTATAATTTATTGCCAATATAATTAAGGGGTAACACCACTGTACACGCGTAAAATAAACACGATTTTTAAAGAATTTTTTTGTGCAGAAGGAAAGGGAAAGGAGTTACTCTGATTTGGGAAGTTATTACTTATATACTAAAATACAAAACTACAAAGTTTGATCGAAAAATTTTACAAAATGGCGGCATTGGAGACATTTTTGTAATGTGGTTTCTCTTGAAGGAGCTCCGCGGCACGCAGCACAGAGGGTGCAAATTTTAATCTGGAACAAAGAAATATTTTTTTTCTTAATCTAGATAAAAATAGCTAGAGAAACACGTAGGGGATTTAAAAAATATTTATTTTTGTGGAATTAGCAAGCATTTGAAGGAAAAAACTCTATTTTGGACTAAAAAAACGGCATTTAAATAATTATAACAATCGTTTAAATTAATCTATCGAAAAACCCCTACGCTCTTCTCTTAAGAAGGTTATTATACAGACGTAGTGAAAAACCTGATTAAAAATATTAAAAATTGTTTGAGTTATGCTGCGTGCCAATTTCAGAAAACGTGTTTTGAGAAAAACGCATTTAAAGTATGGAAATTTGGAGAAGTCGTTAGGCAGCAGTCACTAACGCTTGGTTAAAAGCTTAAAATATTTATGAAATAAACTTCGGTAACGGATAAACCTTTTTGTTCTGTATTTTAAAAGGTTCAAAGAATTTTTTAAGCTTATAAAAAAAAAATCAATTTTTTGAAATTTCTACAGTGGTGTTATAAATCAGAAAACCCCGTTTTTTGTACTTAGTGCCGTTTATTAAATTTTAGTTCTAAGCTAATTTTATGATATTAAAAAAAAAATCGAACACTTCGAAAATACATACATACATACCTTCAGGTTTCAGCTCCATATTAAAAACTTCTGACGGGCAGTTATTTTCTAAAAATCACACTTGTAGCAATAATATGAATATATCTGAAGTGTTCACTCGCGATAGACGGAACGGAACTTTACTGTTTTATTTTAATTCCTTTTTTTGCTTTTCCCCCATTTCGAATGGCTGATAATGAGACGAGATATGATGTAAAAATTGGGCATAAATATTTTGCACGAATGACCTACGACGCTGTGGGTTAATAATTATTTACCCACGTTGTGCTGAGGTAAGAAATTGTTTCATTCCCAAAAAAGGAAGAGCCACGTATCGGTTGCACGGGATATTTAAATACAGCTCAATCCGTTGAAATAACACTCGACTCTACTTATATACTAAGTTGTACGTAATAAGAAATCCCTATATTTCAAAAAATACACTCTGGCTGTCTTGCTCGATTCGAATTGTTATACATTCAAAGCGTTAACCTGAGGTTTATCAGTCTAGTAGGAAGCAATCTTCATACTAACATTTTCTAAATATCTGGAAAGGAAGCCAAACTGGGTGCCCACTGTCGCAGAAAAAGTGCACAAAGCAAGGGCAATGGTCAGCTGGAAAAATTTGAGTTTGTGTTACTAAACTTTCTTCTACTAGAAATGCATTCAGCAAGCGGTATTTTCGGCGGTGCACATTCCAAATATATAGTAGTTATATAGTCTTCCCAACTATTGCAGCGTCTGTAGGCGTAAATGACGGCAGAGTGATGTAATACCAGGGGATAAAGTATACATTTCCTCTGAGAACTAGACAGCATAATGAACTCTGGAGTCATTTCGGAAAAGACTTTATGGTTTTCAAAACATTCCGACATGCTTAGCCTAAATGATTGTAATATTAGCATCATAATATGTGTTATCCCAGGTCACTGTCTGATAGACTGAAAAGTAAATATTTGGCAGGCATCACAATAAGAGAGCCGGTAGCTCGTAACCGATAAGAACCGATAAGAAACTGAGTTCAACTAAAGTTAATAAAAAAGAAAAACAAATAAATTAGTTTTATTTTTGATTATTTCTGATTACAATGACTTGTTATTGCTGCAGTGTGTACATACATCATGTTTGCGGCAAAAAAAAGTATAATATTGCGCATGTGTTCAATATATGTAAGTACATATGTACGCTCTTATGAGCGCATTTGTTCCAGGTGAAAACTTATGAAAGTTCCCTCAATATTGCAAAGTTGTAGCTGAACACATTAAAATTGATGTGTAAGCGAAGTGTTCATACATACACGCACATACTTTTCGTTCACAAATTTACAAATACAGGCAGTCAAAGGGTAAGGTGGAAGGCATAGGGAGCCATGGAGTCACATAACAAGATTGTGTGTGAAACAGGAAAGTCATTAATTTTCCACATCAGTAGCGAAACCTCTCTGAAAGGAATTTTGACTTCGCGCTTTAGAAGTTACGTCTTTAATTTCCGCGCTCATAAAAAAATCGATACGTAAATTTGCTGCAACCGTGCAATTTCGACTGCCGTTGCGAACAAATTTGAATTGAAGCTAATTAATTTGTACAAATGCGAAGATGTGTGGGTTGGTTTGCCTTTCACGCAGCAACAAAGCGACAGTGCAATCGGAAAGAGATTAGTTTGTAATATTATTCTATATATGTACTGATTAATGGATTCAGGGGGAGAGATTATAATATATTATTATTATATATTCTTTAATAAACACTTCATGATAATATGTACGTCCAATCAAGGAACATAAGTTTATGGAACCGTATTAACTATATACATTCTATAATTGAACGGCGGCCGCCGTATTCGAATGAGTTGGTGCGTTACCACTATTCGGAGGACGAGGTTCGAATCATCGTAAACATCAAAGTTAAGTTTTTTCTAATAGCGGTCGCCCCTAGGCAGGCAATGGCTAGCCTCCGAGTGTATTTCTGTCATGAAAAAGCTTCTCATAAAACAAAATAAAAAATATCTGCCGTTCGGAGTCGGCTTGAAACTGTAGGTCCCTCCATTTGTGGAACAACATAAAGACGCATGTCACGAACAGGAGTAGGAGCTCGGCCAAACACCCAAAAAGAGTGTACGCGCCCATTATATATGTATGTATATGTTTATCTATATATAATAATAATTATTATTAAGTGAGAAATAACAACACAGCAATTATTTTACACTATTTTGAAGAAAGCACTAGATACAAAAGCTTTCAATTTTTCCTGCACATTTTCGAACAGCTTGGGCAAATGAGCAACGAGACCACCATACCTGTGCGATGCTCATTACAAGAAAACTTTCGAACGTGAGCTTGAGTATATCGAGCTTTTTCGAGTAATTCGAGCGATGCTTTTGATTATTTTGACTTTTTTGTCGGCATGTTTTTTTTAGTTTTATAAACTTTTTATATATAGTGCATCGTTGAAAAACTAAAAAACAAATAAAATTGAGAACTATTATTTAGCTACTTAAATTCTGCAACAGCTCGAAAGTTTTGAACAAACAACTAATAAGTTAAGCAATAAACGAGTTTCGAGGTATTCGCATTATTCTATACTCGGGTATATGGAGTTCTACTAGCTACTTAGTTTTGGATATCGACATTTCTGTTCCGTAAGATTTGTCAAGTTTTCGTCAATCGTTTAACGTCAGAACAACGCTTCCGAAATGCGGAAATTTACTTTGAAAAACCGAAATCTGTTCACGAAATTCATAGAGCGTGTTAAAGAAGACGTCAAAATGCATTTGAGCATATGCCGGATATCATATTCAAAAATTAAATACCATAATCTACCTGATTATAATAAAAAAATGCCTTCTAAAAATTTTTCTGTTTTACATTACCACTTTAAGGTATGAAGCTCTTAAAAAACACCCGTTGTTATAAAAATACGGTGGCACCCGTAGCCAAATTGATTTATGCGTAACTACCGTGCAGTAAAGCTCGGATTCGAAACCTCCAACATAAAAACCAACTGATACGAAAGGTGTTTTCTAATAGAGGTTTTCTCTCAGCAGACAATGGCAAGCTTTCGCGTGTATTTCTGCTGTGAAAAAGCTCCTCATAAAACCATTTTGCCGTTCGGAAAAAACATAAAACTAGAAGTCCTTACATATGTAGAAAACGGCAAGACGTACACCACAATACCATACACCATATTTAAACCTTATTTATGCAATAATCACTTGAGACTTAAGTCCTATGTACATATATAGCCAGTATATAATTTTACACAACATCTGTTTTGTTTTTTTGTTAATTTAATTGTAGTACGGATTTTCTACTCGCATAAGATAAATTTAGATCCAACAAATTTGTGAAAAAGTTAAATTCAGATAGAGTTCTATTTATCGGAACATTAGCACGCTAGGCTGTCCGGTTAAGACTGACACGAGAATCTTCATAATTCCACAAATTTCTCCATGGAAGAGTAACATTTTTTCGCTGAAGAAGAAAAAGGTAACCCATCTTGTCGAAAACCAGACTATTAATGAACGAAACTGGCCTGAGAACTCTCTTATCTGTTAATTATAATAAACTTGTTGTTTGGAAGAATGATTCGTGGGATGTGATCGGGTCAGAAAAGTTAAGACAACGCAGAGCAAAACGGGAAAGATCTTCTGGGCTCTTTCCTATCAGTTAATGTATATGCATCACAAATTAAAATGAGAAGAGGGGTGTCTAACAAATGAATTGGTAATAATAATAGTAGTGAAACTAAATCTATTATCAAAATACTAGCTTTTAACTTATTTAACCTCAGTAAGACTTGAATTCAAAATCTTTAAATATGTTGTTTTATTACAATGGTTACTGTTAAGAGATAGTCGATTCCTAACCTAATTGAAATTTCGTTATAACAAGTTATAGAAACATCTTATTCCAGAATCTATTTTAAGGTCATATGAATTTATATTCATACTTTTATACTCCACATTTAACGGAATAAAAATATTATTCTTTAGTTCGGCGAAACTATCTATCGAAACTACTAAAAAGTTTCTTTTAATTACAATCTGCAGAGATAGTGTATACGTAAGAAGAAAAGTAAGTTCTTGGTGTATTTTTCAAATTCGTAATGAAGAATTTAGTTGATCAAAGAGTCTATGTGAAATTCTTTGTTTCTAACAAAATACAGAGCTATGGCAGCCTTTTTCATCCTTGTGCTCATCCATCCGTCACTATGACAAATGAAAGCATCAGAACAAATAAAATACACTTCGAATATCTTCCGGCTGAAAGCCTTGGAATTATGAAGAAAAATCTCATGGTTTCTTCACCGTAGCAATATACCAGCTCCCTTTTATAACTTTTCACACAACTCAAGACCACATCACGGAATGAGCATAGAGACGATTGAGGCGATAAAGGAGAGTTCGCTGAAGGAGCTGAAGGCGATCCTTAAATAGGTATGTTCAAAGGCTATAGAAAACTATTACTTTAATAATAGTAAACGCGAGACATAACAACTAAGTTAATAATAAAAAGTGGTTAGGTTTTAAGGGCCGGTGTTGATTTTGAATAAAATACAATTCGTTTAAGAAATTATGTCATTTCTCTTTATTATGATAATATTGGTGTGGCTCAATTATGTATGGAACAAAATATCGGCCAAATGTGATATTAGACTTCATCTCTCGTTTAAAAATCTGCTTATAAGTTGTCGATGCGCTGTTGCACAGGTTGGTTCGTTTAGTGTTTTTAAAAATAAACCACCCTGTATACTAGTTTATGCATGTATGTCTTTCAATCAAGTGTAAATCGAAATTCAATAATGATGTTATTTACTTATTTTTTACATGAAATATAAATATAAATGATTACATCACGCAATTAAGGCAACCAACAGTAGAGGCAATTAGCCTCTAATTAATTAATATTTGATAAAAATAAGTAAATGTGGTGTGTAATGCGATAATTATATAAAATGAATAGCTCTATCATTTCAGTACTCTAATTACAGCTTCAGCGACATTGGCATAAAGTAATTGATAAAATTTCCACTACTAGCCATTAACAAGTGGAAATATGAATATTTCACTCAATGATTATTCATCCGAAAGTTTATTTGGTCATACAAGGAGGTTACACGAGTGTTCAGGCAATGAATGACAGGCTACGTTCATACTGGCTAATGAATTGGCCAGCCATGCACACTTTATGGCTACTCACTCACCTGTGCTTCTTCATTTCCATATGCTTCTTTATTTCTCTTTGCTTATTATTGTAATTTCGCTGATGTATCTCATGGCTATCATAAACTTCATGCATATTGGCCAAGGAGCTGAAGGGATTATTGTAGATGTTCGCAGAATGGTGATGGCCGTCATGGTGATATGCGCTATGCGAAGTGAAATCATCTGAAGTTCAGGAAAGGAGAAAATAATTATAAGAGAAAAAAACTAGAAAACTAGCGTAATTAAATATGAGCTCATGCTCGGTTAATATATTATTATTAATAAAGTTTCTTATGTATATTAAGCGATGTATGAATGCAATTTGATGTTTCATTTTCACATTGGTCTTCGAACTCGTGCCTAACAAATGGAAGTCACGTACGAATATAAATGGATACTTGAACGGAGCACATAGTACATTTATGAAAAGAAATTACCCAATCTAGTGCACTTAAGTGACAGTTATGTGTTAGTCGCAGTTTCGTTGCCCAGCGTGGGTTTGAAATCGAATGTTAAGCCTTTAGGTGTATTTTTGTCAGAAAAAAAACTTCCTATAAAAACCAACTCTGTAAAAACTTCAGCGCTCGCTCTTTTGAGGATATAACCAAGGTAACTTACACAATTTAGAGGAGAAACTCGACCGAAACACTTAAGGCCGGCGGGCCAATTAGATGTCCTAAATTCAGTAGTTTTCGCGAAGCGTAGTAGGATGAGAAAAAAAACAATTAGCCAAATGAAGTTTTGGGGATAGTTTAATATATATTTGAACTAAAAAAAAAATTTGTACAATCTCCAACAATATATTGTAAGCCGAGTTATCAATAGATTCCCAGAGCGCCTGTATCCAACTTTCGTACAAGATACAACTCGCAATTTTCATCTGAAAACAAAAAAAAAAAAAGATTATTAATTTTGATGTAATTATCTTCGATGTGAACTAAAAAACATCCAAAAACTTTTTTAAGAGACTTTTTTACCCAGTTGAAGAGTTTTTTTTTTCCTTGAAAAACCATTTTTTTTTCTACCTTCCCCAATAATTCGAATTTTACGTGTTTCTTAGTTCACATCGAAGATAATTACATCAAAATTAATCATCTTTTTTTTTTTGTTTTCAGATGAAAATTGCAAGTTGTATCTTGTACAAAAGTTGGATACAGGCGCTCTGGGAATCTATTGATAACTCGGCTTACAATATATTGTTGGAGATTGTACAAATTTTTTTTTTAGTTCAAATATATATTAAACTCTCCCCAAAACTTCATTTGGCTAATTGTTTTTTTTCTCATCCTACAACGCTTCGCGAAAACTACTGAATTTAGGACATCTAATTGGCCCGCCGGCCTTCATAATGCACATACACTTCCCTTCCCAAGACCATATTGAAATAAAAAATTTTTACTCATCAAAAACACCATAAATCGGTTTTTTAACAATAAATAAAAAATTTGAGGGTGTTTTGAATTTTCTAAACACAGTTTTGTGTTGTACTGGTCTTGACCTAAAACGTGCACTATATCACTGGAACAGTTCTTTCAATTTTTTTTATTTTGTAGCACCGCTTCTATTAGAGCTAAGCTCTAAAGTCGATTTCCAGTCTCCCAAATTTTAAGAGAAGCTACACTTGTGCTTCCATATTTAAGTCACTTCATTTTTTTTTTTTGTAAAAATTCGCAATATTTTTCATGCTAGACTGCTTTCGCTATTTTTTTTTTTAAGACAAAAAGTTCATAAATGGAAGTCCCAAACTTTTTAAAAAATTTAACAAATTTTAAAAACTTAGCGGAAAATTTTAAAATTTTTCAAATGACATTTGTGTCAAAACTTCTGGATATACAATTTAATAGCCCCTTTAAGTTTTTGTCCCTTTATGATTTTTGACAATTTCTTACATACGATGCTGAAAATTTTCTTCCATATAAATCACATGTCGAAAGACTTTTACATGGAAGAAAATGCTCAACATAGTTTACAAAAAAATGTATTTGTATTTGTTTAATGTTTGATATGACTTTTTGGTTTAAAGGATCGCAAGATAGCGTCACAAAGTAAATTATTTCTAGTTTTTTAACATTGTAATTGAAAGATGGATGAAAATAATAGTCTGGATTTCATTTCTTTATTGAAAATCGAACTCAAAATAGAGAAAAATGAAAACAAAAAAAATGTCTTTAACATTCCGCTACATTTTGCGTTTATTCAAAATAAAAATACACATAAAAATAAATTATTGGTAACGAAAATACCGATATTATAAGATTGTATTAAACATTTGGGTCGAAATTTTTAGTTTCTTTTCTATAACTCACTTAAATTAATTTTTTCTTTTACATATGTTCTGACTAAATAAATTTCTTAAGAGAAAAAATAGATATTATCATAAATAAATAAAAGTAAAGAAAAAACATAGCCATTTAGCTGATTTTTTCATGTAAAGCCAAAAATGGTGATATTTTGAAATTGGGGGACATCAGAATTCGTTTTAGAGGTATGGTTCCTTTGGCAAAGTTTCTTATTTTGATCCCTAGAATACGATTTTCACAGAGCAATGAGCGATTTTTAAATCGACCCGCCCTAATATGTATCTATATTTTTTATTATATATATAAGATATACGTGTATTCCCATAAGACTACAAATACGGGTTGTTACTGCATTAATACCATCGCTTTTGCAATTAATATATTTGCTGTTTCTTCCCAAGCCTCTTTTACCGATTATACCATGACGTGTCAGACATTCTGAGGATGTAGTAAATTCGGTCACTCAGTAGAACAACAAGAAACTGAATCACTATCACGATGAAATAATTTCTTTGCACGGCATTTCATGTTCTGTAAATTGTGCAAAAACAAGGTTTTTGTTTCCGTAATAATATAACTAATAATGCAATGTTCTTGACACCTATTGCGCAAGTGGAATATTTTCCAAGCGCCAAATACAGGCACACCATCTTTCGAATTTTGCATCCACATGTGTGGTGGTGGCATATTTCATTCCGCCGGTGTCGGATATCGTAGCAATGGTGACGTTTACAGAAGAGCCAGAATTAAAAGTAGGCCGGCTACCCGCATCTGCAATTGTGCACCTCCTATGGCGAAGATGAATTATTCTACTTTCTCGTATTTACCATAGAATAATAAAAATGGTTCCTTTTATCATATTTCACTAAATGGTTGCTTGAAATGCACCAAATTTGCGCATGATACATTAGATTTGAAATTAATGCGGATAAAAAGGAACGTAAAATTCATAGAAGGACAAAGTTTACAGCAATTTAAGAATGCTCACAAAATTAATGGGGTTTTTCTTATTGGCTAGGCGAATACTTAAAAATGCAGCGTCACTCCAGATTATCGATAAACAAACGCATTCGCAGAGAATAACAGTTTGGCCTTTCTCTAAGTAATTGAAAAAACTTTATTATCACATCACGAAAATTTTAATATACAATTTTACAAAAAGGATAATTTAAGTGAATCACAGCATTATTGTTTTTTTATTATAAGGTTTCCAAAGTGGCTTTATGTGTGGATCGCCCCAGCATGCAAATGATCGCACTATTTATACAGGCACTCGAAGTGTAACCAATTAAAATGGTCATAAATTTAGTTCGGAAAACTACTTTTATTCAATTCAAAGTAAAAACTGTGTGAAAATAATACCAAATTAAGAATCAATTTACTTTTGCTCGATATGACCACCTTTTGCCTTGACTATGGCCGAATCGCAAGCGGTCTGAATGTGACTTGCAGGTATTTTGGTCCACCCGCGAACAATAGCTTTTTTCAGCGCCTCGAGACTGGAGATTCTTTTAGTTCGGACTTTGCTCTCCAAAATGGCCCAAAGGGAATAATCCATCGGATTCGCGTCTTGGGAATTTGACAGCCAGTGTGTCGACGTTATGAAGTTCGGAACGCTTTTTTAGCCATTCTTGGTTCACTCGAGCTTTGTGAGACGGTGCCGAGTCCTGTTGAAACGTCCATGGTGTGCCATTGAAATGTTTGTCTGCTCACGACTTCAAAGTAACCTCCAAAATACTTTCCCGATAATATTTTGCATTTACCTTGATGCCAGACTCGATGAAAATGATTGTAGAGCGCTCATCTGCCGTTACAGCGCCCCAAACTATTACCTGTGGCGGGTGCTACCTCCTGGTGGCAAATCGATGACTCAAATTCTCGTATGAACGATCGGTCAAATGAACCCTTTCGCTTTGGAAGTTTGCGAATTGTTCAATTTTAAAAATTTTCTTATCAGAAAACACAATGTTCGGAAATTGACCACTTTCGGCCAAGCGAAGCAACTCCTTTGCTCTCTCAAGTCTGACTTGTTGCTGCTTTGGTGTGATATCATGCTTCTTTTTGGATCTTGTAAGGCCTCACTTAGAGCTCATTTTTCAGTATGCGCGGGATGCTACGGTAAGATATTTTCAGTTTTTTCGCCATTTGATTGGCACTTCGTCGTGGATTTCGCTCAAGTCGCTTCTTCACTTTTTGAATCATTTCACGTACCGTTGCAGTCTTTTGATGACCGCCTCCAGACGTTTCGCGATGCTACCAGTATCATTATAACGAGTAAAGGTGCGATAAACAAAAACTGTATTCACTTTAAGGTGCTCGAGCTCGGTAGTTGTGATTTTCCAGCCAAATATAATGCAATCACACTATTACACTCTTTACGCAGACGTTTCGCTTAAAAACGCTATATTTTCGGAGTATTCGAACTCAAGAACTTACCTCGCAAACGAACTGCAAGTTTTCGCTAAATTTTAAATGACAGGTACACTTTAAATAGGAGTAAAAAATTTTGCTGGCATTATGTTGCTAGGATGTTGTGGTATTGCTTTCAAAAGCGAACTTAGTGGAGGGCTTCAGGTTTGGAATGAAGCCAAATCTTATCACCGAGATTGTAATTTCAAAACGGCATGTCACGAGACAGCGAAATAATGTACGCATAGAGCCGTTTTTCGGCGCCGTGATAACGAAGTTGGAAAAAACCATTAGTCTACTTTTCTCATTTTTCTTTCAACTAAAATTTCTCACACAAAGGCCCTTGTTTTATTGAGTATGAGCCTATGTGAGTGTTTAAACTTAGTATAGCTAGAAAGCAAATTCAAATTTCAGGCGAATATTTCAGTGAGCATCTGTTGCGCTTTCCAGTTAATTTAAGTTATGTTAAACTTAGTTTCAAAATTCACTACTATTTGAAAAATAGCCGCAATTCCCTAATTTAATGACTAGATTTGACACTATGGTATACTGCAAGGGGATTCGTACAATGGCCTGCCCGTTCGCGTAATCCTACATGGCTAAGCCTGAATGCTTCTTGATACTCCTTATTGTTCGTTACAAAGAAAGCTAGGCAGGATTTTACAACCATTTTCAATGTTCTCCCACACATTACTCACTTCCCGCTAATTTATAGTCCGTACCTCACTTGGCTTCATAAATGGAAAAGTACAGTGTGAGACGTAGTTTACTACATATAAGTAAAGAATATATATCAATTTATATGAATAACTAGCATTCCCCAGTGGGCTTCGCACCACCATACATAAAATGTTTTTTTATATTGAATCGTCTGGCGTGCTCCCCAATTGGTGTTTTATCGGCTTTTATTATTATTTTGTGGTCATCGGTGGGCATCAGATCGAGTGCCACTTTGAACAATTTCACCAATTCATTGTGTTGATGGAACATTGTTTGCAATTCATTCACGATTGATCTTCTCGTATTCGTCGAAATTGCACAGCGCTGATCTAATTCACTATTCTCATCACCAATAAAATATATTTGCAAAAATTCATGGTCACCATCTGGGAATAGTAGCAAAGACCCAGCTCTATGGTATATTTGACCTTGAATCTGTAAAGTTCGAGAAATATATGTAGATAACGGATCTGAATTTTTAAAAACATCGAACACAGGGACGGCACATAAATTAAATATGATATTGTTTATTCCAAACGAAGTAATAACCTTAAATGTCGGCATAAATACATCTCTTATAATATTTGTAGCTCCAAAAGATGTCATTTGAAAGCATGAATTGTATTTTTTAATGTTTAAGAGGAAATGCTTCGACGTTGGTGAATTGCTAAAAACCAATGAATGCAAAGGTTCTGGCGGAAGTTCTAGCACCGGCAATTTGACTTTCCCCCAGCACAGCACATACCAGGCGTTTAGTTTCTGAATTTAATTGCTTTGCAATGTATACATTCTATATTCATTTGGCCAATGTAGGCATGCATGCTGTAATCAATGGTGGCATCGTAATTGAAAGACGCGCGGTCCATTTGACGTATATCATAAACGGGCGTACGCCCACGACGGTTTCTTGGTGCTTCACTATTAACCGACTGATTTCTCCGTCTGTGCCGTTGTGTTTCCACTTAATTTCGTCGAACTCGATCTTCTTTACTTTGTGATCACATAAAATGTTATAACTCAGGAACGGCTGCACCGATTTCAATAAAACTCCACACAAACCACCTCCTCAAAGATAGAAAAGAACTCTAAAACTTTCGTGTCAATCGGTTCGGCGGTTCTTGAGTTATAAGATTACCAAGGAAATGTAACTTCTTTTTATATATATAGATGTAGGCGTATTCTCCAGCTTGCGCAGTGTGTTTTGTGCGAGTTTCTTTTACGCGGATTTTTGAAAGTAACGATTACATTGCCTGCTGTGATACTCCTCCTCTTAACATACAACTGTATTGCTTCGACAAGTACGCGGAAAGTTAAAAGGCCTTGAACATTTTTTTTATTATTTATACTGATGGATAACGCTCTACAGTATTTTGTCGTACTCATCAAAAGTTAATGGAAGGTAACCACAATACTTATGAATATTAAAGAAGAAAACATCTCAACCTTTAATCTTTATGACTTCCTTGACACCTTATTCGCAAGCAAGCAGTGATATCCTTGCAACGAACTTTTTTGAGTTTTTCCACTTAGCTGTAAAACGGCTTAATTGTGGATTTTTTGTTTCAAATAAACTGCCATAACATGCTCATGTCCTTCTTAAATGGTACCAGACAGAAAAATTATATGAATAGTAAGTACTGTTTGCATGCATTTTTTTCTTGGACCATATCTTAATTAGGAACGGAGTTCTTGGACTCTCAAGTGATATGGTTTTAAAGAAAAAAATATATATTAAAATGCAAATATAAAGCACGTATGTGTCACATTTATTAACATTTTTCAAGCGTAGTTTTCAAAACTACAAAAAACATAAACAAACTTCAACGCTTTCGTACAAAGAAAATACAAACATAAAAACTTGATAAAAAAGATAAAAAAGAATTCGAGCATTTATATAAAGTACAGTTAGGCAAATAATATTTAAGAAAAAACAATATAATTAATATTTAGTCGACAAGCCTATATTTTTTCTCACAGCATTCAGTCTTCTTGGCATGGATTCGACCAGCTTCTTGCTTGTTAAATTATCTTATTTCTTCCACTTTTCTTTAATGGCATCTTCTAGGTCTTTCTTGTTTCCAATAACATGGTTTTTCAGTTGGTTTGCCAAATGAGCCCACAGACGCTCAATTACATTGATGTCTGGAGATTGTGGAAGTGTTTCAAGTACTTTAGGGCAGTTGAATGATACATAAGCCCTAATCGGGCATCGAGTGCCTATGCTAGGGATCGTTGTCTTTATAGTACAGAATATTTTCCTTAATTCCCAACGGTTCAGCACTTCGGACCAAATTTGTTTTCATAATTGTTAGGTATTGTTTATGGTCCATATTGCCGTTAATGAAGCACAAATTTCCAGTATCAGCAACAGGCATACAACCCCACCTCCATGTTTAACTGTCGGACATAAGTGTTTAACCGCCGTTAGCCATTGTTTGACCTTTGTTGTTGCCTCGCTGCAGATGCTCTGAATCTGAGGGATTGTTTTGGCGACTATGGCGAACACAATGTCGTCTTTGCACAGTACAGATCCCTGCGATACTTCGCCCGTCACTGCATATCTCTTAGGACCCTCATCTGTATTGTAGAGAAATACTCTTTCCGACAGATAACTGTTCATAACCCGTACTAAGTATGCTGGCGTTTTTTTCTCTTCAAGAGCCTTTATAATATGGGGCCAGTATGCCGAGTTGAAGGCGTTCTTGACATCCAGAGTGACAACTGCACAGTATTCTTTATCACCAAGCATCCACCTGTCACCCTCAATAGCTTTGATTGCAATGTTTGTCACCCTCCTGACGGCGTCGATGGTTGAACGACCTTTTCGGAAACCAAACTGATGTTCGGATAGTTCAGCCGGCACTTTCTCCAGATGCTGTTCCAGGCGCGTGCAGATTAGTTTCTCCAAGATTTTACCCATAGTATCTATCATGCAGAGTGGCCGATAAGAATTTGGGTCACCCGCTGGCTTATTTGGTTTCTGGAGTAGGACTAGTTGTTGCTTTTTCCATACTTTCGGAAACATGCCTTCATTTATACACTTGGTGAAGTGTTCTGCAAAAGGCTTGTCATTTATGTATGTATGTAAGTACATTCGTGCGCAATGTTGATATATTATATATTATATGTATATACATGTGTGCCGCCGTAGCCGAATGGGTTTGTGCGTGATCACCATTCGGAATTCACAGAGAGATCGTTGGTTCGAATCTCGGTGAAAGCAAAATTAATAAAAAACTTTTTTCTAATAGCGGTCGCCCCTCGGCAGGCAATGGCAAACCTCCGAGTGTATTTCTGCCATGAAAAAGCTTCTCACAAAAATATCTGCGTTCGGAGTCGGCTTAAAACTGTAGGTCCCTCAATTTGTGGAACAACATCAAGACGCACACCACAAATAGGAGGAGGAGCTCGGCCAAGCACCTAACAGAAGTGTACGCGCCAATTATTTATTTATTTTTTATATACATGTGTGGATATGCTTCTTAGAGTGCATCACTCTGCGTAAAAAAAAATCTTTTCTGCTTTTCCATCGGAATCATACAATTTATTATAATTTAATACTTCCACCATAGTGTTTCGGAAAAATGTAAATATTTACGTGAGATCAACTTCTTTGAGAGTATCTCCAAAGAATTTTGCTATTTACACAATTGACTTCACGCACTACAACCAAACTAAAATCTGAATTATTTCGTTCTAGAGATAGTGATTGTAAAAAACATCGATACTATCGATATTCGATTGTTTTCTAGCTCTAATGCCGACTGATGTCATAAATTGAATGTGACCAGAAAGGCACAATGGAAATGTAGGCCTATGCCTTCAGACCTAGTTAAAATCAGTAATTTTTCAAACCCACCTGGCCGTCCACCGCTCCAACGCAAACTCTTGTCGTATCGATCGATCAAATGTGGTACTTGATATTGGGGTTGATACTGATTGTGAAGTTGTTGTTGATAGTACTGCTGCTGCAGTAATTGCTGCTGTATTTGATGCTGCTGTTGCGCTCGGCGATGGCTTTTATTGGTCATCGAGTAGGCGTGATGTGTACGCACATATTTATCATCAACCTGAAATTTGTATTATTATTTTTATTTTTATTTTTACAACGTTAAACTTAAGTAGCAATTGGAACTTCAATTATTAAATATAAAGTAAAATGAGGTACACTGGGGAAAAAGGTCGTTCAGTACGTTCAGCAATATTCTGCAAAGTAATGAACCAAACAGAAGGTTTGAAGACCCGGGTGTTTTTCTGTAAGATCAAAGGCACCGATCTGGTGACTGACATCGAGAGTAAGCTTCAATTATGAAGGGACCACTTCTCGAACTTGTTAAATAGTGACGGCTGCGCATGACACAGAGAATGTGAAGATCCCGATACCCCACTCGTTGACGACGGAACTGTCGTTCCGCTACCCGACCATAACGAGATGAGAATAGTGATAACAGGGCTAAAGAACAACAAAGCCGCGAGAGCCGGACTACCGGCTATATCTAAATTTTGAACTTTTTTCGATACGTGCAGCTTGCCATCTCCTATGCAAAATATGGTCGGCATGGCTGCCGATTCGAATTTAAGTGTGCTGTACCAAATTCATGAAAAGGGAGATTCTGCAAGCTGTGCCAATTACAGTGGAATTAGTCTTCTAAATATCGAATATAAGGTTTTAGACAATCTTTTATAAGAGCGTACAATTATTGGCGTATGTCGATGGTATTTATATCGCTCACACTATGATACCTATAATAGTCTATCTGACCACCTCGCTTGTATGGCGTAAAAATCCACAATTATCCAATAACAGTATGTAACTGGAAAAAAATGTGCCTTTATATATATATGTATTAGGCCGGGTCGATTTGTGGGGAGGCAAAAAAGTAGCCCATTGCTCTGTGAAAATCATATTCTAGGGATCAAAATAAGAAACTTTGCCGAAGGAACCATTCCTCTAAAACGAATTCTGATGTCCCCAATTCGGGTCGAACTTTTTAGTTTCTTTTCTATAAATTAATTTTTTCATTTACATATGTTCTGACTAAATAAATTTCTTAAGAGAAAAAATAGATATTATTATAAATAAAGAATAAATATTATTATAAATAAATAAAAATAAAGAAAAAACATAGCCATTTAGCTGATTTTTCCATGTAAAGGCCAAAAATGGTGATATTTTTAAATTGGGGGACATCAAAATTCGTTTTAGAGGTATGGTTTCCTCAAAGTTTCTTATTTTGATCCCTAGAATACGATTTTCACAGAGCAATGAGCGATTTTTAAATCGACCCGCCCTAATATGTATGTATATATATAATTGGCGCGTACACCTTTTTAGGGCCAACACCGAACGGCAAATATTTTTATGAGACGCTTTTCCGCGGCAGAAATACACTCGGAGGTTTGCTATTGCCTGCCGAGGAGTGAACGGTTTAGAAAAAACTTTTTCTTCATTTTGGTGTTTCGCCGAGATTTGAACCTACGTTCTCTCAAAATTCCGAATGGTAGTCACGCACCAATCCACCGCCGTGGCTGTGTCTTTACTTTAATTTACTAATACGTTTCCACCAAAGACAAATCCAGGGTTTGCAGGTTTTGGGTTTGAGAGAATTATGAGCTGTTGGCACTGTGTGCTTGATGAAAATTGTGTTCAAACTGTAATTCGTTTGTTTAATTCTTGTGTATGTATGTACTCGTATATCTAAATTTTAGACCCTGGCAACTAATTAAGTTGCCTCGATATTTACAAGTTGCAAAACATTGCAATCCATAAGAATACAATAACAAAAGATTTAATATTAAAATGCATGCAAAACCAACACAAACACACTGTGAAAAACGGGTTGGGGTTTTAATATTTGTATGGGAGTTGACAAGTGTTTTGGCAGATGTTTGCGCTTAAACAATCTATCGGCGTCAAACCCAAAAATAAGGGCCGGTGGAAATGTTTTAGTAGAGAAGGAAAAGTCTATTGAGAGAAAATGCGCAGGACCGTTTAAAAAAAAGATATAATAATCATCTCCAACTTTTATTAATAAAGTGAAGTTTATATGAAAATACCACAACAGCTGTCACCTAATTTTTTTTTAAACCAATGCAATTATTTCGCTCCTTAAAACTTGCACCAAAACTCAAGAGCGAATAAAAATGCATACTCGAAATTTGTTTAAATGGTCAGATTAAGGAGTTCAATGAAAGTTTGTTAATTCTTTCTAAATTTTGAATACTTTTTTCACGAAAAATGACGAATATTAAAAACAAAGCTACTACTAGCCGCACGCCAGACATTATTTAAAAAATAAAAACTAAAGGCCCAATAACAGCTCTAAAACAGCATAGGGCTGCGAATAAAGTTCTGTAGGTTAAGCCTTACGAATGGATGCAAGCGCTCCAACCCTGACAATACCTCATGGAGAACCAGCAAGTGGTAGCAGAAAAAGAGCACGTTCCATTGTGCTTTTGGAGGGGCCAAGTGTAAAATTATTGTCAGTGTGCAGGAGGAAGAGATGACTGGCGCGCATTGCTGAGATCGGCAGCTACTGTGCCAATTAAGGGGCTGACAACTAAACGCCATTCTGCATATTTCATGCATATTTGTTTTATCTGAAAAGTATTTTGCTTTAGACATAATACCAGTAAGCAGATACAATAAATTATTGATAAAATGAATTATAGACCATTCCAAACTACTTTTATTATGCACTTCCTTAATTTCCCATATCATGGATTGCTTATATTGAGAATCTCTTAACATCTAATATAAAACAGCCAACTTACCTTCTTGCCATTTATGAGCCACGTGATGTGCGGTGCGGGGAAAGCACGGGTCGTATTGCACAAAGCAAATAATTTTTCGCCGATGATAAATGGCATTCGCTTCCGGAATTTTATTATGGGCGGTCCAGTTTGTGGCACTAAAATTTTGACATTGGACCGCAATTATTATGAATCAAGCTCGTTAATATTTGTATTTGTGTATGTGTGCATGCATGTATTTGTGTTTTTACAATATTTCAACTTACAAAATACTGACAACAATTCATCTACAGACGCCTTGGTGTAAATGGGTGCGTCCGTTGAAACCTCGCAGAAGAATTGTCCCGACAAATCAAAGTCAACATTTTTCAATGTCACCTGCGTCTCGTTGGAATTCTCCCACTGTTAAATATTCAAATGAAATGATTTCAATTAATGTAAGCTACGAAGAGTTTAAATAAGTGTGTATGTTTGTATGTCACTATCTCGTTAATTTAAATAATATAGTAGTGTAATTTATTTTTAATAATGTGGTGGAAAAATAAAAAATTACACTGGGGAATACGTAAGCAAATGTGTATTTTGAGGTCAATTAACATATCGCACCCTAAATACAAAAGGGTCACAACTCAAAATGTACTTCTGCTCAAATATGAACGAGACGTTATCAATAAAACGGTCCGCGGATGACATATGGCAAAAATAAATTTTTTGTTTTTTGGTAGGACTGTTATAAACTTACATGGCAAATTTCAGCGTGATATGTCACATAGTTTGTTTTCTGTGCTACTGTAAACAAGTCAAGCTCTAGTGTGGAAAATTTTGAGTTGTGACCCTTTTGTATTTAGGGTGCGATATGTAATATTTAATAAAATCACTTCTTCTTTCTTTCCGATGCGGAAAAGTGCTCAGAACACCAGCAAGCGTTGATTATTTGAATCAAAATATCATCTCCGAAGCTAAAATATGGTGTCAGAACCGATCTACCTGATTAATATAAAAATGCAGACAAAATAAAACCCTAAATCTGAACATTCCAAACGAACTGAGGAGCGTCCCAACTTGTGTCTTCTCTTTGCATATTTAGTATTTTACTTAATTCAAATTTAATTTATGAGGTAAAATGTTTACCATATTTTCTTCCTTCTAATTAATTACACGTTTTTGTATTATAATGGTCGAATATTTAAATAAAGAAGTATTCGGAATAAAAGTAATACGAAAAATAGTATACCAATTTTTGGTTTTGCTGAAAATGGGGTTATATAAAGAAAAAATAAAAGTGCAGAAAAAGTAGAGAGTGCAAAATTTACTACGACTTCCATGCAGGAGTTAAAGAGTCAAACATATATATAAATATATATTCAAGTCAAAGGTGAATTAAGATGAAGCCCATCAAAAAGTATGATAATACAAAATCATCAATTTAAATGGTATATAAAGGGTTTTTCAATAAGGGCGGGTAGATGTTGAAATGGAATAAAATGGCGTTTGCTGTGTGGCACGTAGCGTCGTCCTGCTGGAACCACATGTTGTCTAGGTCCATATGGTTCAATATGGGCCATAAGAAATTGGAAGGGCCACCACGTCTACCGAAAAATGGGCGAAATTCGCGCAACGTTTGCGTTAATGAACACTCATTTTGATAATAAAGTTTTATCATTTGAAACCACTGAATAATAAACAAAAGATGTCACCAAAACAAAATGGCTGCAACAGGGCGCCAAAATCGGCCCGCGCCAATTGAAAAATCTTTTATTAGAATTTTCTATCAATAGTAATTCAAGTGCTAAAAAATTTAACTTTTATGAGGAGCTTTTTTAAGAAAATCATTCATAGATGTATCCATGCCTGCCATGGGCACTCTTTTCTATCAATTGGTGTTTTAAGCCTGGAGTTTTGAGCCTGAGCACTACTGAATGGTAGTCACACACAAACCTATTCGACTGCGGCAGCCGCGAAAGGAACCTAAATCTGGAATTTATTTTTACCAGAAACGGTCAGTTGGGTGCGCTTAATAAAAATAAAAAACAGTTCAATTCATTTTTCTCGGGAATATTAAATCTTATTTTATGATTTTCTTAGCCCCAAAGTCCAACAATAGGGAATTTTCCATTCAGCGCACTCTACCAGTTTTTGGCGAAACAATTTTCCTCGATTCTGAAAATCGCCAAATGACGTTTTGGTGGTGAAAATATTTGCAGCAACTTCAAACTGAAAAAAATGCATTCATCCCTTCTTCAAAATAAAAAAAACTGAATATGTTCTCCAGTAGGTGAATGTCTTGTGAAGGAAGTAATTCACGTGTATGTATGTGTAGAAGACTTAGTAATGAGTGAAAAATTAGTAATGAATAAAATATTAGTAATCAGGTTATAAATAGCAATGAGTGTATGGGAGGGATTTAGGAAAATATGAAAATCGCTAAACGAATAACCTGATAGCTTTTATTTCATAGACCACATCACCCTATAATTTCGTCCATGTACTTCACTTTTATTTAAGATATGAAATTTGCACTTTTGTCCAAGGGGGCTCTTGCGTAGGCAACCAAATAACCTAACCTAACCCAGGACCAGTTTTTTCGGTGCTAAAGGTGCCGTATAATGATTTTATGTAGTTCATCGATGCATTCTTGTCATGTTAATCCACATTCACGATTTCGTTCTAAGTGCGTATATGGTAGAATATGTCAAACTTTTCAATAGTTTCTCACTCAAGGCGAGAAATGTAAATAGCGGCCCTCGTATTACATCATTCGCGTATCACTCATGCAAGTTCGTGTCAGTAGCAGTCAGTGCTTTCCAGCTTATTATAGTTCCTGGTCACCAAATGTGACATTACAGGTACAGCTACCGATCGGCTATATTCAAATTTGTAAATACTACTATGGTCAATAGCCGCACTATACGCTGCCGTTTCATTGACCGTTGCGACTTCATAGTTTTAATTAAGCTAATCAAATATTTAATATCCGCGTTTATAAGTACATAGTCGTGGACATGCCTCATGATACTCGTATATGAATCAAATCTTGCGCTTGAGTTTCATGCGCTTGCCCTATTCTCTGCAACTCCCAGCAGACTTGTGCAAAGAAAACCTTATGAACCGTCCCGTATGGTGCTCTGAACGCAATAAATAAATACAAGCACAAGAACAAAGTTTAATACACATACGCGTACACACCTCCCACTTCTCATAGCAACGTGCCCGATTCGCACTTTTCTATTAAATAATCACTCAAACTTTAATACAACTTTTTATCAACTTCCTCTGTACAATTTACGGAATTGCTTTCGGTTCCCCACAGCCCTTTTCTGCATTTTATACTATCTTAACTAATGTATTTGTACATATGTATATAAATGTAATTAATACAAATACAAGGTTGCGCAAAATTAATCATAATTTGTTTTGCTAAATAACTGTTTTACTAAATAACCAAAAAAAAAATATATATATTGAGCTATGGGAATTTTTAGTTGTACCATAATGAGCTTGCTCGCCTGTTTGTATACAGCAGCTGTCTAGTTTACAAGTGTCAAATATGATTGACGTACGACACCATTTGCAAAAATTGTACATTTTCCGACAGGATGGCTAATTTTGGCCCCCTTGCGTAATATGAATATAATTTTGTATTCATAGGCATTTACGGAAAATAATTTTTTTTTTCTATTTCAACCAGAAAATCAACCTGTAAACACTTCGCAAAACAATGCTCACATCTTTGTGATATTTGTAAAATTATAAGTAAATAAAAGTAATTATTAATATTTGAATAATTTCATGAATACTGATTTCTCTTGATTTTAATATTTTTCATCATGGTTACTGAATAATATGCACTTGCGAATGTCAACTGGCAGTAGAAATACGACTATTGTGCGGTTATCGATTATCGATGCTATTGGGAACGTCGATCGCTCGGAGATCAGCGACTATGAACAGTTTTCATGCAGAAAGGTTACTAGCAAAATAATGGGGAAAAAAATCAAATTTTCCCAAAAAAATTTAATTTTTGCTTTTCGCTTCGCTCCTTCAGCCTATTTAAAGGTTGTCCTGTCTTTACAAACGTGCTCTTCTAAAACTTTAAACACCACAATTAATATCAAGGAAACGGTAGATGAGCCAAATGCGATATTGTTCTGGTTTCTGCACCTATTTTGTATGATCCTTGAGCACAGAGCCTTAGAGCCACTGATAACTTTAGAGTTGCAGGAATTAATGTATTCCGTACACTTTCGGGCAATTTGCTTTCCAAAATGTATGGAAATACGTAAACGCAGATTTTCGCAAACGAAATTTTTAAAGCAACATTTGAAAATTGCACACATCTGTTTCTCCAGGTCCAGAGGATGGGATGCATCTCTTAACTTCCTCCTGAATTGCGCCAACTCCACCAACTACCACTTTCATCTTCACTCTCATCACCAAACCACAGCTCAATCTATCCATTTATTTAATTTTTGCCAAAAATATATTTATTTAAAAGTAATAAAAAGTAAATCAAAAATCAGTAAAATGAATAAAAATTTAAAAAATTGACTCAATCGACACGAGTCAATGTTATTCTTCTGCCTGATGGCCCAAGACTCATGTGATTTTTTTTACTTTACTTTTGACTGCCACCTAATTTAAATTTTTCTCAACATAAAACAGAAAGTCTTATATAATCTAGACTATATGACCATTGAGTAACTGGCTCTGGTAACGAAAATTTTGAAATTCTACCCCAAAGCGCGGTGTCATGCACTCAATTATTAATGCGACATTTATACCAGTTTTGAACTACTACTTTCGGTTTTTTTTTCTTCATTTAATTTTCATTCAACTTTTATAAAAATATACATAGCTCATTCTACAACATATGTCATACAAATAAAATTTTGAAATTTGTTACCATATTCCTGAAAACCCGACAATGTTCCATCAAAAATTAAAAAAAAAGAACAAAAATCGGACGCGCAGTTTTATACTCCTTTAAATTATGTTGCCTTTTAACAGGGGTGCCTTTGCAACTGCACTTAGTTCGGTACTTTTATCGAGAAGTTCAGTAGTTTTGAGCATAAACTTACATATGACGTTTTTACCCTCGGGCTTTATTTGTCCCCTTCTCTGCAAATTGAAAAATTCATCTCGCCCAAAAGATCACATTAACTTGTGAAAATTTGCATGCGCTGATTTATTATCGATTATCGGCGACAGGAGTGCATTATCAACTTACTTCGCAGCAGTACACTTAGCCCCTGTGGACCGATGGCATTACGAGTTCCTTCCGCCTGAAACAATTGATGCTGAGCGTTAATTGATAAGACAAGACCGTCATGTGGCACATCGCGGGATAGATACATCCTTGGACATTAGTGAGGCCAGCGTACATTCAATATTGCATGAAGATTTGTTCTCTTGGATAGTGCATAGTTTGACAATTGCCAAAAAAATATCGCATGTCGATTGGTGCAAAGAAATGTTGAATAATTTTAGACGCGGCTGTTCAAATCACGTATGTGTGCAATCTTCGTATAATAAAGTGCGGTCGTTGAGTAAGTAATAAGATAGAGTCACAATCTCGAACAAATATTATTTTGTATGGGGGGTACTGGGAGGGTACACATCGTCCTCTCAAGTTATAAAGGCGATCAAAGATGGTTTTGCTATAATATAAAGAGTAAACGACGCAGAGTGCTGCGGATTTATATAAACAGTGGTCGAAAATGGGCAAATGGATAAATTTTGCTAACATTTTTTTCCAGTGGGCTAGACTACGCTCTCCTCTCTTTGATTTTTGATCACTATTATCCTTATGTGAGGCATTTGTTTACCACATTTTTTAGCGATTATTCGCTTTAAACGGTTCTCGGGATATTTGGCACTTTTGAAATATCATGTCTAATTCTACACCTATGCCCGCAATTCCACAATTTTTTCCATGATTTCATTTTTACATAATTGGTTGGAATTTGCGTAACAGAAGAAAAGTAAATTGTTAGGAAAATATCCTAATTCTTCACATCTTATGTTCAAACCCAACAAATTTGAATTTATTATGGAACTGATAGACTAGCAAATATACACCTGTGTTCACAATAATAGCAGCGCGGCATATTGCAAAGTTTGGACTATTTATTTATTTTACAACACAAACCAAATAACTTAAAGTTTAAAACTTTGTTCAAAATTAGAAAAAATGAACTAGCTTTTCAGATCATTTCAAAACTGTTTATCAAAATTTATAGAAAAGTTTCGGATACGTAGTTTTGTAGCCAATTAAATTTTGTTATAATAAAGAGTAAGTTTCAAAAGGCCCAAAGATCGCTTTCATTTCGGAGAACTTTTTTTGCTGGTGGTCTTGTGGATTTTGTTCATATAAAAAATTACAAGTATTCATTATGTGAGTATTAAAGAAATGTATAACACCATCAACATGTACGTTACCAAAAATCAACACGAACTTTAAGAGACTTGAAACTTTCGCAGTAATATACCAAAATTCAATAGGTACAAAATTGCAAGCCCAGAATTTTACTAAATATTCTGAGTAAAAACTTTAGACTTTTAATAAAAATCTGTTGATTTGTTTTTTTTTAATAATAAATAAATACACATATAAGTATATGAATTTAAAATAAAAAATAGTTTAAAAAAACTAAAAACCACGCTTTTATTGCTAATCGAACTAAAAAGTAGAAAATAAATTTTAATGACAAAGGGACCTATAATGAAGTAATAGCAAATCGAACGATCAATCATAGTCAACTACCTCAGAACAGAATTATAACAAAAATTAAGATACAAATAGAATAATTCAAATTAGAGTTAAAAGCGTGGGATGTATTTTGCTTCACTTTCATAACCCTCTGTACATAAGTAGTTGCCAATAGAATGATTGTAATATTTACTATATCAAGCATCCCACGCTTTTAACTCTAATTTGAATTACTCTATTTGTATCTTAATTTTTGTTATAATTAAGTCAACATTTTGCGTCAAATTTGTCGCGCTGCAATTTTTGTGCACTTAGGTGTATGCATTTTCTACAAATTACATGACTCTACATGGTTGAAATTGATGGCACTTTCTTTACATTTTTTGTTCTTTTAGAAATACTTTTACGAGCATAAAACTATTCAGGAGAAGAATAGGATGTTCATGAATATGGTAAACACAAATATTGAGGAAACGAATCCACTTCTCAGCAGCAAAATGAACCAAAATTAACTTAATTTACATACGAAATGTGAAACCACACAAAGTTAGTATTTTATATTCTTCTCATATTCAAATTGTTCGGTTTTGTATAGTGGCCGATGGAAACTTGAAAATTGGGTGCTAGGTAGCTGGAAAATCAGCATATTTCTTAACGGTATAAATATGAATATTAATTAATTTGTTTGATAATTGGAATTAAGAAGTTGTATTTTATTACTTTAGACTTATCATTTTGGACACTGTACTCGACAGTTTCTTTGACTCTCGGGTCAGTAAAATTCTAATTTTGTGAACGTATTACAGTCCTTAGTAAGAGTATTTAATTCATTAAGTGATGAGTTCAAAGAACTCCGGAACTCCACGTTTCGTGATGTGCGAGTAAGGCGTGTTGTTCAGTGTGATTGTCAACAAAAGAAAAGCAGCTGAAAGCAACTTCCGAGTTTCTTTACTTTGGTTCTTTCTTAGCTGCATGCACTTGTAGAAGCTTGCACAAGTGTGTCAGAAGCATCATTAACAGGGAGTCGAATTTTGAATCCTGTAACGTTCTGTATTTTATTTATTTACTTAATAATTTTGCACACAGCTTTATGTTTTCTTCACCGCCTTTAACATTTCAACTTCAACTTGAAGAAATATATGAATTGTAGTACATGGGGATTGTGCTGCCAATGATACTACATCTACAAACTTATTTCGGCTATAGCGCCTTCACTTCTGCTCGCTATTTTTGGGCTCTGTTCGCTTGTCGATAAATTTGCATATGAAAGCAACAACAAAGTTTTTGAGCAAGATTCGCCGCTAGCCAGTATGGTTATGCCTCGTAAAACTGGTGTAACTCACTACTTGTTAAGCTGTCAAATCTCGATTGTGATATTAGATACCTTTCTTTAGGTCGCGTTCATACAGAGATTTAATTGTTTCAACTTTGCGAATTCTCTCTTGGCGTTCCCCGTCATTTTCATATACATACCTTCCAATTGTAAGTTATAGCTAAAAATGTTTCTCCTGAACGCGTACGAACGCGGTTTTATAAATACACATTAAGTGCTTCCACACAAATGTAAAAATTGGCAGCTCTTTTCCAGCGCTACCAATGTATGTATATTTATTTCTATCAGTTGTTTCATCTATTAGCCACTTACTAAAGCTTGGCAAATCGAAGGCACCTTATGTTTCGCTATGTAATGGTCTAATAACTTGCCCAAATGCTTTACTTGGTTGAAAAATGTGCGATTTCCATGCACCTTGCTACAAACAGAACGGATGTTTAACGGGATAATTAAAACCTTGTCCCAACTATGTCAATCTAGATACAAAGATTTTGGAATGACGTTGTTTGTCAACTATTCGGCGGATATTCGAGCGGGCACTAGTTTTGTACATACAAATGTTTGGCACCCCCACCCTTGTATGTACAATAATTCAAAGCGCGGACATAATGGTACAACATTACAAAGCAAATGCGTAGGGATTTGTTAGCAATTACCAGAAACATCTTCAAGTAATCCAGGCTTTAATACTAGAAAGAGTAGGGTGTGCTTAATTGGGTAGCAGGTTGTTTCTGTAAATAAAGTAAGATGTACTAAAAATAAAATGTGAGTGCATGTGTTGGTAGGTGGGTATAAAATTGTATGTACATATAAACTATTACGCAAATATATACATAAGTAAAAACTCGAGTGCCGAATAAACAAGAATTTGGAAGGAAATGTATACTCACATCGATTTCACCGCCTCCAATGGACGTATTCCGGAATGGCGGATTCCGTCCGTTTATGAATTCAAAGAATTTACCCTTGTCAACTTTGAGCCACGTCACCTGCAATTGATGGAAAAAATGTCAAAATTTAATACAAGTCAACTCAAATCTTATAGCTGAGCAGTGACGCAAAGTTTTTTATTTAGATACAATCACTAAAACGGGGAAAGAGTGAGCGATCTTTCTGCATACACATTAATTTGTGTATAGATACATACACATATAGACAACTTAAATATAGCATATCCTGTTTCATTTTCTTTGTTAAGTTTTTGATTGAAAGGAGATTGAGTAAAATGTCAAAGTTTCTATGCACAGCTTTACAATTTCGAATTGACGAGATTGATAAGTTCGACAGTGGCAATATGAGAATTGAATTAGCAAATAGCCAGCGGTGGTGATGGCATATACATACAATAAAATAGGTTAGACAATTGAATATAAAAATAAGTGAACCACTTTCGGAATTATCTCACGCCTGAAAAATCCATTAATATAGGAACTAGAAGTACTTCTCAACATAAAAATGGAATGAAAATTATTGATTCGTTTTCTAAAAGAGCAAATAAATATGTGTCTTTTATTTCTTATTAATAACATTTCCCGTTGCTTTAATTACACAAATTTCATACAAAATACTCCGTGATTGCGAGTACAGCAGACTCAGCATATCTTCAATACAATTTTTATAACATTTTTGCTGATGTAAAAGAAAAAGTTAAATTTTAATATAAGCAAATGTTTTTTGTGTTTCTTGTTTTAAATCTCCATGCATAGAAGAAGCCTGCTGTGTATCAGATAGCTCTAGATTATCCTATCAAATTGAAATTATCGACCTTGGTAGGGTAATTGACTCTATATTCCCTTCACAAAGGCACCATTGCAAAGTAATATTCTGTACTTGCTTTTATTCGACGTTCCAGTCCAGCCTTTACAGATCTGTATATTCTAAAGACAGTATGCACTATATATGGTATATCTCTCGTATGCGTTCTAAGCTAGAATATGCTGTTATTTCACTTTAGTAGGCTTGAACGTGTCCAGAAAGATTTTGCCCGCTATGCTCTGGGTTTCACTGATCTAATTTCATCCCATAAAATCGAGGAATATTTTCTCCTTCACTTTTACTTTGATGAGTGGAGCAATTGACTCCCTTTCTTTACCAGAAAAACTTCGTTTCGATGTTCTTCAGTGAAGCTCAAGGAATTGTGATATTTTATGGCTGGGCTTTGCCTGATTTCTACAAGGTAGTGCAAAATCAATCACCCTTTCGGAAGGTTTACAATTTTTGCAAATTACGTCATATTTGATACTTGAAAACTAAAGATCTGCAGTATACAAACGGACAAACAATGAAGCGCTCAAAGGCCTAAATCAAGATTTCCATTACTCAAAATAAATCTTTGTTTACTTGGTAAAAAGGTTATTCAAAAACCAAAATGATTATTAATTTTGGGCCTCC
Source organism: Anastrepha fraterculus (assembly GCA_037575425.1). NCBI lineage: Eukaryota > Metazoa > Arthropoda > Insecta > Diptera > Tephritidae > Anastrepha > Anastrepha fraterculus. Next base: position 56,874 of record JAYXIM010018491.1, read on the forward strand.
TTTTTGTAGTATTAGAGAATTTAATTCGCTTGAAAATCTAAATCGCCTTAATTTTTATTCCAGAAAATATTATTTTAAATGTTACTAAATGATTTATTTAACTAATTTCTATTTCTCTAATTTTCTTTTTTTGTAAGCTGTAAGCTACATCTTCTAAATTACAAAAAAAAAATAGAAACAATAAAAATTAAAAATAATTTCGAAACAATATTCTCTCTCGAGTTATGCTCCTTTATCTTAGTTAGGGTGGCCCTATATCCAACACTTGCAAAACTAATTGGGTTTGAGATATTAGATTAGAGTAGAATAATACATTTTTAATAGATTTTCTCTTTTTACTATATTAACCGTGTTAATACTAACACTGTTTTATCGTTCAGAGGGCCGGTGACACTGATTAGAGTGGTCAAAACTTTCATTTACTCTGCTACATAGATCCACTTGGGCCTCTTTTTCATTTTCATTTCGTTTATTTAATCATGCTGCTGGCTGTAGATAAGAGTATAGTATTTTAAGCTTATCGGATTTTATGCAATGGTATGTATAATGATTCACAATAATTTACATACATAAAATTATAATTTATAAAAAGACAAGAGTTAACTAAGCATACAAATAAATATACTTAGTACCTTGAAAAGCGAGAAGTAGAAAATTAGAACTAAAAGTTTAGATATTTAAGTATTTAAGCACATCTAACTAATTTAAAGAGGCCTTCCTTCTGAATGGATTTTATAGAAATCGGCAAAGAATTCCATATTTTAGCAACACTAACAAAGCACATTCCAGAGGTTACAAAATAAAATTGCGTTAACTGTGGTTTGATTTACAGGTTCTAACTGACTGCGCAAATTTAAATTTTTAAAAAAAGTATTTCGGGATTTTTTCATGAATCAATTTATGCAAAAATAAAAGATTACGTCACTCTTAGAAGACAGACAGGCTGAAGTTTAGTATTTAACAGGTATATTTGGAAATATGATCAAATTTTCAAACAATTATTAAGTGCCACTTGCAGGTTTTGCTCACATGGGCTGTATAGTTGACCATTAACCAGTTGCAGGTTTTGCTCACATGGGCTGTATAGTTGGCCATAAACCATATGAAATTAGTGGCACTATAAAATTTCTCACCAAACGTAGTGTTATGTGTTGAAGTATAAAGTTCGCCATAATTAAATAAATTTTACCTAAGGTCGCATTTACATAATATGAGTTTATTTCATAACTGGTCCAATTCGATCCATGTACTATTTTCTATTGTTAATGTTGCAATGCCTTCTTCGGTATTTAAATGGGGCGAGATTCATATTCCCTTGGTTTTCGTTGCATTCAAATTCAATTTATTTAGCTTTGCCTGAACGATATAGAATGAGTATCTTCATTAACACTAGCCATTAAGTCTTCAGAAAGATCAATTGGGAGAGAGATATAATTTCGGGCATCATCCGCATAGAAATGGACGGACCCAATATAGAAAAATAATTAACGCAGTAAAAAGTTAATGGGGATGCTTTCCATTTCAATTCAACCGGGATATTCGGGACATGTTCTTCGATTTCGATGTAACTCAAATATGTTGCTCTCTGGTCAAAATAATGTGACACGAATTTTTTTGTTCCCCCGAAAAAATTTTTTTTCAATTTTTGCAATTAGGCTCAAAATCGATTTTTTCTAATTATATAAGAAACTTTTTTTTTTAAATGCTCATAACGTAGTCAAAAATGAACCGATTTTAATGATTCTGGGATCGTCATTACTCGATCGACATTACGAGCGACTTCATGTAGAAACAATTGCAAAAACGTAGTTGAAAATTTTTTATTTAATCCAAATTTTTTCGAAATTCAATATTTCAAAAAGTGTTTTTTTGACTTGTTTTTTTTTTTAACTTTTTCCAAATCAAGAGGACACCTCAAACTTCAATTGAGCTGAATGCCCAGTAGCTAAAATGAGTTGTTTTTGAGTAATGAATTTTTGAGTAAAAAACCCGTTTCGCACTATTTGAACCCAGAATCATTAAAATCGGTTCATTTTTGACTAAGTTCTCAAAGTCCTTATTTAACTAGAAAAATTTCCTATAATTTGTATCTCCCCATGGGAAGATAAATGGCTGCCCAAACGAGGGCCTACTTGGACAAAAAGTCCACTTCGTCCATTGTAATGTCAAACAGAGGAGAAAAGAGGGGGAAACAAAAACCGAACACGCAGGAAGGAGGCTTGGATTGGAGGATGATGAACAAATGGTGACAATTGTTGAAATTCACCGGGTGAGTAATACTATATCAGCAGGTCAGAACCTAGATATCTGAATCTTAGCCCGATGCGAGCAGGGCAGTTGAGAAAAAAGTGCTAAAAAGGTTCCACCTCATTCTACAGATAGCTTTTGCAGAAAGGCCTTGAGGTAATCCATTTGCGTTCCTAACGGACAATGCCCAATAAGGGCACTCACCAAATTTAAGAGCTGCGACTTTGTTAGTCTCAGAAGTTCCCTTGAGCGCCCTCGATCTGCCTGTGGCCGCAATGATCTCGAGACTTGGCACGTTTGCGAATCATTCTAGGAGCAAACCACAGAACCCCAATCCACTCATTTCTCGATGAAACCGTCTCGGAGGTCCCCAGTCTAGCCGGCTCATCAGCCCAGCAGTTTCCTGCTTTGCCACCGTGACCAGGGATTCTAGTCAGCCTGATATCGAAGTATTTGGATACAGTCGAGAGGGTTGTCAAGCATTCCCCGCATGCCATCCTGATTGCTGCCTGGCTGTTGGAGTAGATTACAGTAGTAACAAAGGTAAGCAACCACTGATTCCTTAATTGCGTCAATTGCTGAGGGAGCTCCTTACAGAATATCATATAACCTCATGAACTCTTAGAGAAAAGATAAAAAAACGTCTCTCACCATAAAATACTACACAAGGTCTATCAAGCGAGAATTACTTTATTAAACACATTTTTTTGACAGGGTTGAAAAATTAGTTTTTGATGTAAACAATTTATATAGCAAAGTAATTAAATGCTTTTGGACATTCAAATGATTGGTTGTTGTTGTTGTAGCAGCATAAACATTCCCCATACAAATATGGGGAATGCTGCTGAAGTGACAGTCCTTGGCCGGATATAAATCCGGGTCGTTCCGGTAACGTAGAACCGACTGTCGTGGGAACGTCAAATGATTGGTTTTCGAGTCTGGCAAAAAATTTTAAACTTTTCGCATCAATTAAAAATAAATTAACAAAATCTCAGACTGCACCACCTTTAAAACCGTTGCTAGTAAATCGTTGATAATTGCGGCTATTGAAATGAATTGCTTTTTATGGCTTTGAAGGTATCATCCTCCACTTGGGCAAACGCTTATACCCTGAGTGCCATTGGTGTAGCACTGACACTGACACTGACAATTGCAAAACAGCCAAGAGTTTCCTGAAAAGACCTAATAGTGTGGTGGCAAAATTCCTTATTAGATAGACAAGAAGTGAAAGACGAACCTCGGAAGAACTAATTATGACATACCATCATAACCATCATCGACTATCCACACTGCTACATCTGTAGTACAGAACATTTTCTCCAACGGTGAATTATATATCTTTGAATGGGATGCATTATGAATGGATCAATTACATTCTCGTTTCCATACCGAAGTACCAGGTTTCAAACAATATTACCTGAGTGCTTGAAAAATTCCGGCCATCCACAATGAACATAAATTCCTAGCAATTTCTTATTTGGGAAATTTTATAAATTAATTCTATCAATTTTTTCATTGAAAAAAAAAAAAAAATGAACAAACAAAATACACTTAACTCCTTAATTTATTGAAATCAGTCATATGATTTAAGAATTGTGTGCATTTTTGGAAAACCATGCCGAAACTACCTTTATTTCCGACTCTAACATTAAAGTTAGTTACAAGGAAATATATTTCCAAAACCTAATCCGAATCAAAATAGATAACAAAGTTTAATTTACTTACATGTAAAATAAAATGATAGCTGGCTAGAATATTGAGTGCGGATCGATAATAGCAATTATCTGCAAGGCACTGTACTCGTATTATAAAAATTATAAAACTATCTTTAGCAAGGTCTCAACCCACCTCTATTAATCCAATAAATAACAAAATAACAATTAACTTTTCATTTCCCTCTACCATAAATTTGATAACTTAACTCATACGTAGGTACAAATATGCGTATGTAGTCATGTACGAGTACATTTACAAGCTGGCTAACATGTGTGGGTGCAAATGTGTTGAGTCGGAGTCAATCGGAGCGTAAAATAGTAGTTAATTTTCCACACAATTGCGCTGCATTTAAAGCAATCAACAAATTCAAAGCTCTAAAATGCAATATGAGAGAGAAGAAGTAAAAAGCTATTAACTGGTGCATTAAAAAGTATGGCCACAACTGCGGCTAGGGTTGACAGGAATTCTGCCTGTCATAGGTACGAAGTTTCAGTTGTTGTTGGAAAATCATGAATGAGTAAATAATAAATAATGAATGGTTTAACATGAGCCTTTGCAGAAGCATCAATGTGAGTGCAACTCTGTAAGTATATGGTGGGATTTATGTACATATATACGGTAGCGCTGAAGTGTTAAACTAAAGCTTTTTTTCTATTTGGAAAAATTGCTCCAGCCAAAGCTAAAAAAGGAAAATAAAAACACGTGTGACGGTTTTATGCAATCGGTCGTAAGCTTTATGGTTATTTGACGTTATATGGAGCGGTGATACTTAAGTGGTGAGTTGACTTTTTATTCGGGTAAGTGGATTTGTTTCACTTTTGATTAAAAAAAATTTAATAAGATAACTGGTATAATCAGGAAAAGTAATTGAAATATATTTATATATGTATATTTCTTTATATTCCAACAGAGTATGATTTTAGTCAAGCAATATAAAAAATTCGAACTAATATGTACGCGTAAAAAGCTGATTTATATATCCAAATATTTAATAATAATTGCAGTGGAATTTCTCATGACCAGAAAATCAGCGACGCAGTATTTTTGTTCGTTTAAGGGAGGGAGCAAAAAATTATGTCTAAATTGATCAGGAATTGTCCTTTATTTAATATGTTGTACACATTTATGAATATTTAATATGCAAATTACATATGCAGCCATACATACATATTATTATTGCATATACATATGTATACACATAAATAAAATGCAATACTAATTTGACTGAAAAAAAGTATACGAGTTGATTGCTCAAACATTGAATGCTTTAATTTTAAATGTTCATTTGAAAATGACTCTCGTTATTTTTCATGTGTTGAAAAGCTACAAAAACATATTGGCGAACTGGCAGTTTTAACGTCACACCGGACGGCATTTATTTATTTCTTCATAAGATTATTTTCCTAAATCACTTTGTATGCCCATAATATCGCTTGGTTTTTCAAATTTAACTTCTATTTCGCACTTTACTGAAATTCGATTATTTTGGAGAAAACCCTCGTATCATTCACCAAATTTAATCATTCCTTAAAGCATAGATTGACAGTGGAATATTATCTTGGGGATTAAAATTGGGAAGACACAATTCAGTTTTCGATAACTCTGCTTTACGGAAGCATTTTCTGATTGTTGTTTTTTCTATTTATGCCGAGATGTTTTGATCAAATACCCAGCTTCAAGATTCTGACTGTTTTGAAGGTGAGTTTGAAGTATCAATTTTAAGTAGCAAAAAAAAAAAAAATTTATTTTCAAGCACACAACCTCAAAGTTATTTTACACTGAACTTAAGAATGTTTGTCATTCCTGGAAACGCATCACGGATGAACTGACTAGGAAGGGAACTGATCTTAAATCAGTCAATTCTGTCCAATTGCACTACGCGCAAGCCAATAGCAGATGGACCACGGATCCTCCTTGTGAGATAACGGGTAAATTTTAACCTAAAAGGAACGAGCATAGAACTAGGCCCTCATCAATTTAGACCGCCCTTCCATTAGTACGATAGTTGGTAACACCATCGGGAATCACTAAACGAGAACACATAGAAAACGTTTGGGGGTTCCCTCAGGGACGGGGGGTACTGGAGAGCGCTATCCCGCTCTTACCAGAATGCGATATCGCCATCTAAACTTTTACTTCTTTGTGTGTCTAGCATACTGAATATCGGCGGCCATCCACAGTGTCTTATCGTTTGTCCAAGAGACGAAGTTGTTTCAACACATTGGAAATTAGAAGGAACTTAAGTCCAAAGAAATGTTTCACAATGGGCCTCCTTAGTAGGCCTCCAAGCCTAAATGGGTCCCTTCTAAGCCCTTATGGAGGATGGCAACCATCGTAATCTAGCCTAAAAACAATTTGGCTCACAGTCAAAATAATGCAGCAATCACTTGTGGCAAAATTAAACTTAAATCTTGCATATCTAATCGCAGCGAAAATGATGCACACGCACTTGCTGTTAGTTGCGACAAAGCGGTACCAAATTTTTAAACCAGCAACAAGTGATATTAGTGCCTAAGAATAAAACATATTCATTTTCATTATTCATTCACATTTAACGCAAAAAAGTCGTAGGCGGTGCAGTGGGATGGGTCCGTCAAATATCTGTTGAAGTAAGTGAAATGCAAGATGGCACACAATTAATCATCCAATTTTGTGTTTGAATAACTTTCATAAGCTTTTCTATTCGTATACTGCAGCTGTCTAGTTCAGAAGTGTCAAAAATAACTGACGTACGACACCATTTGAAAAAATTATGATTGAAGTTTGTAAGAGGCCATACACATTATTATGATTACATATAATTTCTGGAACACCATAATTTTTGCTGGCGATAGCAAGTTTTACCTTTTCAGATCAGACGGCAACAGTTTTGTTTGGAGAAAACCGAATGCAGAGCTGCAACTAAAAAATTTGCGCATGCCGTCCGGAGGAACCGGAACTTTAACTTATATTTGAAGTAGTATGGGTAGGCATAAATATTTAGGTATCTTAAAGGAGCATTTACTACCAAGTGACACAAAGTTAAACATTGGGAACAATTTTCGCTTCTATCTGGATATCAATCCGAAGCAAAAGTCGGCGATTGAAAAAAATTGGCCCATTTGAACAGCAGCGCCAAATTTGCATGTTATTGAGAACATGTGGTCGCTTTTAGATAAAGAGATTCGAAAACATGTAATCCAAAATCAATCTTTACTCAAAAAGGTGATATGCATAAGAGAAATGTTAAAACATTTATTTTGAATATATTAAGAAGTTCGTGGAGAGGGGTTCAAAGATACTCCTATCTGATATGGACAAAAAGGGGATACCCCACAAAATCATTAGTAGTAGTAACTTCAATCTACTTTATTAATAAATAAGTGGTAGTAGATACTTGTATCACTATTTTTTAGAATTTTTTAGTACGACATCATTTTGGTTGTGTGTTGTATTTTTAGTTTCTGTTGGGCTTTCGTACTAAATGAATATTAAAAATGATTTTTTTTCTTTATATTTTAATAAAAACATGTTGTATTACCCACTGGCGCATCAATTTTGCCAAATCAATTTTTGTTTTATTTTCCGTTAATCTCATTATTGTATTTAAGACTTTCACTGCATCAATTTGGCTGTGAGCACTGTAGAATAAGTATTTAATTCTTTATTTTAAAAAATTGACTTAAAGAGTAAATCTTATAAGCTAATTGTAAATAAAGCGATAGCATCGACGCCTTACGCTTAAACTGTGTATATGGAGTTATTTTGTATTGTGTCTTAAATTCTATGGTATAGGTTGGTTATTTTAAGGAATTTGGTTATTAAAGATATTGAATCGGAGGTTGGGGAAGATAGATGCGTCATTGGGTTTGAGTTGCTGAAGATTTGTCTTCTGCGGGCGGTGTATAGTGGGCAATGAAGAAGGATATGGGGTATGGTACATGTTACGTCCGGGATGCACGAGCACTTAGTTGGGATGGTGTTAGTCATGAAGTGTCCATGTGTAGTCTTTGTATGCCCTAGCCGAAGACGCCCGAACTTTATGACGTCTAGTCGGGTCACCCTATTTTTATTATTTTTTATAAAGTCCGTTATGTGGGTTTTTGTATGGTTTACCTGTTGGTGTAGAATAAGTAGATAGTTAATGCAAAGAGTGTAGCAGAGTGACTTAGTGGGAAAGTAGGACATTCGAGATATAGAGTGTTGACATTATGAAGGTATACACACCGGCAGAACAGAGAATCGGAATTAGCAATTACTTGACAATTAATGGGTAAGCTGCTGCCCCTAAAGCGCAGTGTATTTGTGATTATTTTAATTTTTTATGGCAGGGTGTTAGGAAAACTGAATAGCATGCCCGAAAAACTAACATCCAGTTACCAGGCAACTATATGTAATTCATGTTAAAAAGTGAAGGAATCGAGACGATTTAGTAAAATGAAGTCGCTCTATGAGGTTTTTGGACTCATGTGAACTATTTACTTCGTAAAGAAGTGTCGAGAATCTTAACTTGAATAGGCTATCAAATCTTATTCACAATGTTTTTGCGGGAAAAAAAGATATGTGGCGTTTTTTAAAATAAACATAACTCGCAATATTGTTGTGAAAGATATTAAGTTTACTACGATACAGACTATCATAGTTTGCATGCATGCAGCCCTGTAAGCCGAATCTTATCGTCATTAAACTTTAGAGCAATTCATGTCTTTATTTATTTTTAAAGAAATCATAATCGAAAATTAAGCAGGCAAAATTTACCCCTTAAAGTTATTCTGAATAAATCTCCCTCCGGAAATCTTCTGTAAACAAAATTCCTCTGTTTACATTGGGGGGAAGTCCCCTAAATTGGTAGCACTGGCTCTGCATGCTATCATCGAAATACTCCCCAATCAATGCAAAAACTGTGGTAGCGCCGCTGTTAGCTCTGGAATATAAACAGTTTACCTTTGCAATATCTCAACGCTGTGAAAAAACAAAAGATTTAATTATTTACGTATTGACCACATTTTTTTATAGCATTTACGAAATTGCATGCATGAGATATTTCACAAAAAAAATTTTGAAATGCTGGTTGTGGTCGATATATATATTAAACAGTTTTTAGTAGGCCACTAAATATGTACACTTACAAACATATGTACATATTCAATCAGTACGTTTGTAAGTCAGCTTTGGGCAAAAACAAATATTTTGTAATAATGTTTTACGGCGGCTTGCATTCAGAAACAAGATTCCTTTCAATGTTTTTCTTGATTGACAAAAACACTATTACATATACCTGTGGACGCTCTAATAAAAAATATTTGTGAAAAAATGCTGGAAAATGGTCGATGCAGAAATAACTATTGCGCTTGTAATGCAATTAATTCTTTAAACGCTGGTATTACACACATACTTATGTTTACGTAACGCTCGAATTGCTCTCACTAATAACGATTTTTCACAATTTTAAATGTTGCGAAATTAGGATAACTTTGACGAAAATTTGCATGTGAAACAACAAAGTTATGGAGCAGGATTCGACGCTAGCGAGTCTAATCGGTATAACTCACTATTTTCAATGCTGACAACTCTCTTCCAGTAGAATTTCGGTAGACCGCGTTTATACAGGGAGACTTTTGTTGCTTTAACTTTTCGAATTCTTTTCTGGCATTGCTCGTCGTATTCATATGTCTTGAAACTGTTAGTTCATTTCAGACAACATTGAGAGGAACGAGAACACAAACGGTGTTGCCAAAGCACGAGCATCACAAGTGACGAGTTGAAGCAAGTTGCCTATATGAACGCGGTTTTACTAATATTCATTAAGTGCTTCCAAACAATTGTAATTTTCTGCAGCTTCTTTCCAGTGGTGCGAATCATATACATACATACTTATTTATATCAGTTACTCCATCTATTCGCCACTCACTAGCAAAATCTATAGAATGCTGAATACGAAGCTGATATCAAATATATTCTTATAGTATATATGTATATATATATATAATTGGCGCGTACACCCCTTTTTGGGTGTTTTGTCGAGCTCCTCCTTCTATTTGTGGTGTGCATCTTCATGTTGTTCCACAAATGGAGGGACCTACAGCTTCAAGCCGACTCCGAAGGGCAGATATTTTTATGAGGAGCTTTTTCATGGCAGAAATACACTCGGAGGTTTGCCATTGCCTGCCGAGGGGCGACCGCTATTAGAAAAATGTTTTTCTTAATTTTGGTGTTTCACCGCGATTTGAACCAACGTTCTCTCTGTGAATTCCGAATGGTAATCACGCACCAACCCATTCGGCTACGGCTGCCGCCTTATACATGTATGAAAGTCTCCAAATGTGATCAGATTGTCGGTAAATATTATTTTGACCAATTAAGTATGAGAAACGTTTATTGTGTGCATTTGAAAACTGTTTGAACTTAATTTGTTTTCAGTAGGCGGATCGTAAAGTCGTATCGTTTCTGCGCATGTCAATGCTTCTTTACCGTTTAAGAGTTCATTACATAGTTCAAAGTCGTGCCAGAGACATTTCAAAGTTAAAATGACTTATTTAGTCTTGAAAACTTTAACCTTAGATTTTCTTTCGCCAGTTTGAGTGAAATGGCTAGCCAAATACTAGAAGAGTTTCACACACGCCATTTTGCTTTTGGGGTTTCACAAGAATAGTAATGCAACAGTTGCTACCAACACTATTTGCGATATTTACCCAAGTGCCTTATAAATGCCGAAGGTGGATTTCTAAGTTCAGATTCGGTAATATCGACTTTATCTGCTCAAATCGAACAGGAAGACCAACTACTTGAGACAATTAAGTATTAAGGGCGGAAGTGGAAGCATATCCGTGTCAGACAATCGAGGAACTGTTAAATACTCTTGACCAATCTTGGGCGATCATCAAAGATCATTTGCAAGAAATTTTTAAAAGAAACAAACAAGTGAAAACAGAGCTAGGTAGGTAGGTAGGTAGGTAGGGTGGTTGTCGTAAGACACACTTAGACCTTCGGCAGGTCCATTGTGATACCACTGGAGCTTATCCTTACTCTAAGTGTTCCTTTTCAAACCATCCCGCTGCTTTAATAAACGAGCAGAGCTTCGTTAGTTTTAGATGGGCTATGTCCGCTACATCGGTTAGAAATGCTGTATCGAGAGTGCGCAGCCTTCTCATGGCTAGGCTTTCACACTCACATAAAAGGTGTCTGACTGTTTCCTCTTCTTCTGTATTAAGACAGCTTCTACAGAAATCGAAGTCCGGGAGTCCTAACTTTCTAGCGTGGCTGCCTATTAAACAATGACCAATTAAAACACCTATCATTTTTCTTATAGATTCTCTGTTGAATCTTAGCAAGATCTTCGATCGACCACTGTTCCAGTTCGGCCATGTCTGTCTGCTTAGTTCGCATGTTGTGAGGTTTTGCCAGATTGTATATTATTTACCTTTTTGATGGTTTCCCTGTCTATAAGTAATTTACAAGTGGCTATGGGCATGGGTATCAGCGCCTTATCCGGTTCGAGATCGAGCTTTGTACCGGTTCTTGCAAGTTCATCCGCCTTGCAGTTTCCTGCGATGTTCCTGTGGCCTGGTACCCAGATAAGGTGCACTTTGTAGCGCTTAGATACGTCATCTAGTAGTTTAAAGTTCTAGAACTGTTTTTGACGAGTGTGTTTTTGATTCCAGCGCTTTTATTGCTGCTTGACTGTCCGAGTAAATGAATACGTCATTTGTGGATAATACTCTCGTTTTTATTTCTTTAAGTCCCTCTTTTATGGCAGTGACTTCCGCCTGAAATACACTGCAATGATCAGGTAAGCGAAATGATTGGCATACTCCGAGTTTGTCGGAGTAGACCCCTCCGCCTAATTGGTTGTCCAGTTTTGAGCCATCTGTGTAGATGTTTACGTCATTTATCTTAACAATGAGCCCGTAATCCCATTCCTCTTTGGAAGGAAATACTGTGACAAAGGATTTATCGAAATTGAGGTCCTTGGTTCTACAGAAATCCGTTTTGCTGGGAATGCAGTGGAATTGTTCTAAAATTGAGGAGTGCCCTCTTTGGTACGTTCTGAGTAGGCCGATTTCTCTTAGTCTGAGAGTTGCTTTGGCAGCTGTTTGCTTACCGTACTGCTCTATTAGTAAAATGTTAAGCATAATATTTAGTGCATCTGTGGGTGTGGTTCTGAGGGCCCCGCAGATGCAAAGACTGGCCACTCTTTGTACGTGTGCCATGGTTCTTTTGATGTACAATTTATCTAAAGCTGGCCACCATACTAATATGCCGTATGTTAGGATTGGTCTGACAATTGCCGTGTAAAGCCAGTATACGATAGATGGGGAGATACCCCAACTTAGTCCTATTAGCTGTTTACAAGAGTATAGTGCTATTGTCGCCCTTTTTACTCTATCTTCGACATTTGCCTTACAAGTTAGCTTTCGGTCTAGTATTAGACCTAAGCAGCGGGCGTCATCACTAAATGACAGTGCCGTTCCACCTAGGGTCGGAGGAGCTATATTTGGAATTTTATGCTTCCTGGTAAATAGGATGAGTTCAGTTTTATTGGGGTTGACTCTTAGCCCATTTGCTTTTGACCAGTTTTCAACCATGCTTAGTAAATCTTGCATAACTTCTCTAAGTGTATTGGGGAATTTCCCTCTTACTACCATTGCAATATCGTCCGCATATGCTACGACGTGTTGTCCTCTCTCCAGAGGCTAACTGTTATATTATATATTATTTAATGTATTATATATACAATACTTATATATTAGGGTGTAAGTTTTGGGTGTTTGGCCGAGCTCCTCCTCCTACTTGTGGCGTGCGTCTTGAATATTTTTCACAAATGACGAGCCCTACAGTTTTAAGCCGACTCCGAACGGCAAATGATTTTTTATGGCAGAAATATTGGAACCTTCGCACTTCTAAATAGCACTCAAGCACCAACCCATTCGGCTACGGCGGCCGGCATACGACGACCATATAGACTACGTAATGACGAATAGTTCCAAGTAATTTTACACATTTGTCATACCCTTACTCTTTCAAGTTGTCACAAAATATAAACGCATTGAGCGTATACGGAAGGTATTAATTAACTTTGAATTACGGCTACTTAATTTTTCAGAGCCATTGCTCTTCACACAATTCTCGATATCAGCTTTTAATTTTTAACATCACTCACAGTAGAATACCACTTTTGTCATGTTCTTTTGTCATATATGTACAATTGAACATATTCTATTATGCTATAATTGCTCCCATTGCGCAAACGTTGAGTTAACTCAATAAAGTCAGTCTTATATAATGTCTCATTTACCGGAGCGGTATTGAAAAACTTAGTCCTAAATGATGTATAAACTCATAGACCCTCTTTGTAAGTGCATAGGTAGTAAAAATAAAATTGTAATTCATAATTAAAACAAATCAATAAATACAGACCCCCCTTGAAAGAGATTGAAACTTTCTGCTGTGGTTTTCTATACATACATATCAACCGTTTATAGTAAAGGGTTTTCCAATAAGAGGTATTAAGAACAATGGTTTCGTTGCTTGTGTGGCACGTCGCGCCTTCTTGTTGAAAATAAACGTTGTCCAGATCAATACCATCCAATTTCGGCCATAAAAAGTAGTTAGTCATCTCTCGATAGCGCAATCTATTCACACAGTCACACGTTGAGGATAGAGAGGCTTTTCAACAATAACTCTTGGATTTTCTGAGCCCCAGATAAGACAATTTTGCTTGTTGACAAAGCCACCGAGGTGAAAATGGGCTTCATGACTCAAGATAATTCTTCGAAGGAACTACGGATCATTTTCATGCATTTTAACGCCCCAATCAGCAAAGACACGACGTTGTTGATGATCAGCCGGCTTGAGTTCTTGTGTTAACTGGAATTTATAAGCCTTAAGACCCAATTCTTTATGCACAATACGGTGTGGAATGCCTAACTCCAAAGAACGACAAGGAATGGGCAAACTTGGGTTTTCTTCAACACTTTCGGCTACAACAGCAATATGTTCAGCTGTTCTTAAGCGACGTGCACGGGTTGTATTCTTCACATCACTAACTTGTCCCAACATCCCGAATTTTTTCACCAATTTCTGTATTGCCTTCCGACAAAGAGCTTCAGTATGACCCAAATTGTTTTCCGAACTGTCCCTGCCAAATTTTCACCATTTTTATAGTGAATTTTAATAATTTCAATGCTTTATTTAAGCGTGTATCTACTGGTCAAATATCAAAAAATTACAGCTTCGAAAGTGACACCTACCGAAATAACGGGCTATTCAAAATAACACCTGTTATTTGAAAACCCTTTATTTTCTTCGCTTTTGAGTACAATGCATTAATGGAAAAGCGAAAACAAGTTTGCCATTAAAGGCTTAAAGAAAGTCAATACAGATAACAAAGCATTCTTAAATTTAAGAATGAGTATTTTATTTATTTATTTATCATATTAACTAGCAATAGAACTATAAATACAGGGTAGGCCATTTAAAGCGGGCCCATTTGTTTCTGAAAAAAAACATTGAAAAAAACATTTTTTTTTGTGTTGATATGAAAAATCATTTATTTTGATTCAAGGAGATTTGTTCCAGCTAGTTTTTGAAAATGATATCCTTCAAATGTTTGCCTCTGGCCTTGATGGCCAAATGTGTCCTTTTTTCGGCGTTTTCCATCGTTTTGGCCAATATTTCGGCCGGTATGGCGGCGATTTCGCGTCGGATATTGTTTTTAAGTTGAGTTAGAGTCCTTGGCTTGTTGATGTATACCTTGGATTTCAGATAACCCCACAAATAAAAGTCCGGTGGCGTCAAATCTGGTGATCTCGGTGGCCACGGAAAATCACCATTTTTCGAAATCAACCTTCCAGGGAACAATGGCTTCAAAAAATCGAAAATTTTTGTGCCATGTGAATTTTGTACGGAAACATTTTCAAATCGATGCGAATTATGCGCCTGAGTGTTGTCCTGGCGATGCCTAATTCCTGAGAACGACGATAACTCGATGTTCGCGGAGCCTCCTCAACACTGGCTCGTACAGCCTCGATATTTTCAGCAGAACGTCGTGTACGTTGTCTGGATGCGTGGCTGGTATTGCTGAGACTACCGTGGTTAATAAATTTTGCGTATAAACGCTGTAAAGTGCTTTTGGATGGCGCACTTTTAACTTTATTTTTTTTTAAACGCACGTTGAGTTTTCACAATTGAGAAGTTATTTTGGATGTAAAGCTGAATTATTTCAGCGCGTTCTTTTGGAGTGTACTGCTCCATGGTAAAAATTGTCTTGGACTGACGCTTCCAACGCGCTATGTCATTAGTCGATCTGACGTTCCTGTCAAAAGTTATAGGGTTGCCAGATGGGCCCGCTTTAAATGGCCTACCCTGTAGTAATATTACAATTAAAAGGCACCAGCGACAAGTGCTATCGGCCTAATAATTATTTATTTTCTATTTCTCTCACAGTCTCAAACAAGCAGACAACGAAGAATTAAAACCTGCTTGAGAAGTGTCCAGTACTGTACCTTAATTAAAGCGTCTCAAAATAGGCAGCTTAATTTTGAGTCGACGCGTACGAACATACATATACATACAAACATATGTATAGTTACAACGACGTCGCCTTTTGCACGTTATGAATTTCAATTAAACAGCACGTGCCGAAACAGACGGCTCACTTGACTATTCCTGTTGCATCGAAAAGCAAATTGCCATTCGCCTATAAAAGCTTCATGTGCCGAATATTGGGTGGTGCTGGAAGATGATTTTGGAGTGCATAAGTCAACTGTGCGCAATTATTTTCACATCGCAGTGAATGCTATCTCAGAACTTCATGGCCCATTAATGTTTTATTAGAGAGTATTAAATATGTATATGAAGTATAGTTTTAATAAGTTCATGTATACGAGTATTTTTAATACATAAGCCGCAAGGGATGGTCGTAGATGGTAATTCGGGCTTTATTATTTGTGGATGACAAATAAAGCCCTTAACGCATACAAACACACTAGCTATGAGGCGCATAAAGGTCAAAATAAAGATTTCCATCACTCAAAATAATGTTTTTATTTAGTACTGAAAGTCAAAATTGATGATTAATTTTGGGCCATTTTGTTTAAACTCATTAAAAGGCAAATGTAGCTGGGAACTTTGTTTAGAAGAGAATTCTTCAAACATATGGTATAATTGGCGTCTAGATTCCTTGATGGTTATTTGGTCGACCTCCTCCTTCAATTTGTGTTGCGCGTCTTAACGTTTTTCCACAATTGTGCAGACCTACAATTTTATGCCGCCTCCGAAGGGTTTTTAAGAGGAGCTTTTTTATAGCAGTAATATATTCAGAGGTTTGCCATTGTCGGTCGAGAAAAGACCGCTATTATACAAAAGTTTTTCTATTATCCATCATTCGTTGGTAAATCTCCGGGGTGTCGAACCCGTGCACCACCGAATAATAGTCACTCGCCAACCCATTCGGCTACGGCGGTCGCCCATAAGCTTCATGTAAATATATTTTATAGCGTTGTTCATTTAAGATTAAGACTTAAAAATGTCAACATTAAATTTCCTGGAAGTGTTAACGATGCGACAATACTAAAGGTAGCTGTCGTTTTCATAACTACATACATATATACCAAGTAATTCGACCACTCCCTACAATAGTAAACTAACCCTTTGCACTCGGAATGCACTGCTGGCATGAGCATTTATTTCGGTAATTCGAAATGCAGACTCTAGAAAACTATAAGATGTGAAATTTTATAAATTTTCTCAATAAATTCATGTAAAAATTGTATATTTTAATGTTTTATTTTTTTAACTAAAAACGCATTTGATCATAACAACAACAACAACATTTTCGATGATAAAATATATATATCATTATCGAGTTGTTCGAAGGAAATGTGAAAATGGTCTCCGAGTGCAAAGGGCTAATATATGCAGCATATCCTTTGCTTCCGTAGCTACTAAAATCTGCCAGTAATATGCCAGTGTCGTTGATAAATCATTTAACTGTAAATTGTTTTCGCGTGGACGTACATTCAGACGCTGAAAGCGGACGGGTATTTCACTCGTATTTTGAAAATACCAATCATATTATTAATCGGCCTAATAAAATTTATAAAATGTGAATATATTCTTGGAAAATCATTTATTTTTGCTTGAAAATATAGTAAAGTCGCATTAGTATCATAGTAACTATGTAAGCACATACATACACCTGTGTTCCCAAGCAGCGCGCCATATTGTTAAGTTTTAACTATTCATTTACTTTTTTATTTCTTTATAAATACAGAGTCTCACAACAAAATTTAACTTCAAGTTTCAAACTTTGTATAAAATTTGAAAGAATTCAGAAAATTTCTTCAATATTTTAAACATTTTAAACAGAATTTTTAGACAAATTTCGAGTATGCAGTTTTACAGCCTATTGAATTTTGCTACAATAACGTGCAAGTTTCAAGTGGTTAAAAATCCCGTTCGTTTTTGACAATTTTTTTTTTGTTGACGGTGTTGAGAGCTTTCCTCCATATAATAAAACAAATGTCGAGTATTCGATATATGCAACAAATGCATTGTTGGAATACCCTTATTCAAATAATCACATTACGCAACACTATTTAAGTATCTCTTATATAAGCATATTTGGTCACACTGAAAATTGATATCTCACTTCCTGTGTGATTCTTTATGTTCGTAGACGTGGTATTGGTGTTGCTTAAAATAATCTATAAAATAAAAGACAATCATCAAAGTAAATATAAATAAAATACTAGTGTTATTTATTTAATCGTAGAAGCTAGTTTTTCAGCATGCATAATTCCTAAAATCGCAAAATCGGAGCACAAAAATCGAAAAAATGTACAACTCTACTTTTTATTAAATGCTAACAGAAAAATTGAAAAAGTACAGAATGCTTTCACGAAATTTTCAAATCGTAAAACAAACTGCTCAAATCGGCTTCCTAATTATTTGAGTAGTCGGAAATTACTGAGACAGTAAGAATTTAGGGGAGAGCAGGATTTATATTTCTACCATATACAAGTATGTCTAAAATATAATCAATTCTAAAATACAATAGATAGATAAATTATCTGAATAATTAGCTTTTATATACATAACCGTAAGAGAGTAAGTACGTAAGTAAGAGAAACTCGGTTCTTTTCAGCCGCTTTGCAGAAAATCAACTATGCTCTGTCTAAAAATATCACAGTCAACGAAGGCACGTTTTCTCCCTTCAGAAGCGTTGTCAGAGAATTCCTCATCATCATCATTCCTTCGTCTCCGTTACGGAGCATAGCGACAAAGTAAAATTTTTCCATTTTGTGCGATTCCCGGATATATTTTTCACTTGCTGCCAGGTAAACTTTTTGTTCACGGCTTTGTATTCCTCTTCAATGCAGCGTCGCCAAGAGCCCCTAG
This sequence comes from Anastrepha fraterculus, assembly GCA_037575425.1. Lineage (NCBI taxonomy): Eukaryota > Metazoa > Arthropoda > Insecta > Diptera > Tephritidae > Anastrepha > Anastrepha fraterculus. Next base: position 75,216 of record JAYXIM010018491.1, read on the forward strand.
GTCTTCCTCTTCTGCGCTGTCCTTTGAGGTTCCAATCCAACGCTTGTCTGCTGATTTCAGTGCCGCCTTTCCGTAGGGTATAGCCAATCCATCTCCATCTACGTTCGCTTATTTCAGTTGCAATTGGTTTTTGATGGCATCGTCGATGCAATTCGGTGTTAGATATCCAGTGTTCTGGCCACCAGATACGTAGAATGCGTCTCAAGCAGCGGTTCACGAACACTTGAAGCTTCTGTAGAATTTCTGCAGACAGAGAATTGGTTGCCCTAAAAATTATCTGACTACTTAAAAACTTCTATTCTTCTTTTTAATTGGCTCGATAACCGCTTACGCGATTTTGGCCGAGTTTAATAATGCGCGCCAGTCGTTTCTTTCTCATGTTAACCGGCCAGTTGGATACACCAAGTGAAGCCAAGTCCTTCTCCACCTGATATTTCCAACGCAAAGGAGGCCTTCCTGTTCTTCTGCTTCCACCAGCTGGTACCGCATCGAATACTTTCCATTCGGACGACATAACCCAGCCAACGTAACTGCTGGATATTTATTCGCTGCGCTATGTCTATGTTTAAAACTTTTTTTTTGTTATTATATAAATATTGGGTGTTTGGCCGAGCTCCTCCTCCTATTTGTTGGGTGCGTCTTGAGGTTGTTCCACAAATGGAGGGGCCTCCAGTTTCAAGCCAACTCCGAGCGGCAAATATTTTGTATGAGGAGCTTTTTCCTGGCAGAAATACACTCGGAGGTTCGCCATTGCCTGCCGAGGGGCGACCGCTATTAGAAAAAACTTTTTGTTAATTTTGGTGTTTCACCGAGATTCGAACCTACGTTTTCTCTGTGAATTCCGAATGGTAGTCACGGACCAACCCATTCGGCAACTTAATATTATATTAAGAAATGCGTGTACCAAACAAAGGTAGATAGATACATAGTCGCAGTATTTTGCGCTGTTTTCAAAGTAGGCAGAAAGCATGGCTTTTCACAGGGTCGAGCACAACTTTTAGCAGCTTATACACCATAGAAGGGCAACATTTTATCGTAGAACCAAAAAAACCATATGATTTACTCTGTAGACGAATAGAATCAAATAAATAAATAAAGGGTCTTTCAAAAGTGGCGCCTAGATGTCAGTAGTGAATAATACTTAGACGGTACCTTTTTATGTCATATTTGACATTTGTCAAGCAGACAAATGCCCAATTTTACACGATAGAACAACGCGTCAGAATTTTCGAAACTTATTATGAAAATCGTCGATCATTAAGAACAACATATCGTAATTCGTAATTTTTTTGGTGGAAATAATCGTTTGAGTGAGTCTACAATTTAAAGAAAATACAAAATAAATGAAAAAAATTGAACCAACAGGATCTGATGAGTATAGCCAGCTCTGGACGTTGGTTGAGAATGTTGCCGTTGTAGAACAAAGTATTGCTGCACCCCCGTCAACATTAATATCTCGACGTTCTCAACAATTAGGCGTTCATGAATCAAGTCCACGCTTCTGGGGAGTAGCAAACCCTCGCATAATTTCAGAGAAATCATTACATCCACTAAAATGCACTGTTTGATGTCGTTTTCGGGCTGGTGGAATAATTGGACCGTTTTTGTTCGAAGATGAAAACGAAAGAGCTGTTACTGTTAACGAGCAGTGAGTGGCCTGCGCTTGAAGGAATAGACATAGATGATCTTAATTTTCAACAGAATAGTCTCACGACATGGGAAAACATTGCATTATTGCGAACTAAGTTTCCTGGTCGATTCATTTCACGTAATTACCACCTAGATCAAGCGATGGAACTTCATTAGACTAGTTTTTGTGGTGTTCTTTGAAAAGTAAAATGCATGTAAATAAGCCAATACTGATTCCAGAGGTGAAGCACGACATGTGGATCGAGATTGCTGAACTCAAAGCGATAATATGTGAGCGAGTCCTTGAAAAATTGAATTCTTGTATGAGATCCTGTAGACGTGCTCATGGTGCACATTTAAATGATGTAATTGGAAAACTGTATATGTAATGTATATATGTAAAAAAAACTTCAGAAAATCTAAATTTTTACTTGTTTTATTTTGAAACAACATCTGGATGCGTCCAGATTTAAAATGTCCACCATTTAAAATTGTATATGAATTATAACGGGAAGCTTTGTACTTTCCGTGGCTATTTGGTCACTGCCTCACTACAGCATCGCCCTTTTTGTAATCATTTTCAATTCCACTTAAGGGTTTTCTAAAAAAAAAAAATTTTAGTTTACCGAACAACGCCGTTTCAAGAAAAGTTGTTATCACATGCGTAGGGGTTAAATATCCCGCCACTACTGAATTTGTGCGTTATCTTATTATTGTAACTTGAATTTACGTTATGAAACTAGTTATGAAAAAAGGAACAGAAAATTAACTGTAGTACATATTAGCATATTAGAATGCAAATAAGTTGGGTTAGAATGGAAAAATTTACAATTTATATTCAAATTCAATAGACATATACACCCATACATACATGACATAATAAATAAGTGTGCGTACAACCACACATACGTATGTATATTATTTTATATTCGCATGGTGGCGCCCGCTCAGCCAGAGAAATTCCCCTCAGAGACAATAGTGGCATATACATACATACGAGTACATACCCACATATAAAGCAATCCACAATTGTTTTTTTTTAACCACATGCGTATGTGGCTTCAAAATTCCGTTCAGGGAACAGATTTATGTTTGCCTTCAGCACAAACATTATATAAGACCAATACACACATACCTACGAACTAATGTAGATATGGATTCAGTCAACTGCACTAATATAAAAGTTCATTTGCATGCAAACTGCAAAAAATAAAGAAATAAGTCCTTTGACGAAACACTGAGCATGACTGGAAATTTCATCAGTGTACGCATTTTTATTAAATTTTCCACTTTTATTCCTTTATTCTTAGTTTTCCAAATCTCTCGCTATTTGATGAACTCAGATTTGGTATTAGGAATCGGTGGTCCGCCATCACCATTTTCGGCATTCACGTGTGTATTGTGGTCCTGGTAGCAGTGAATGCGAGTATACTCGTATTCACACACGAGCCCACGGAAAGCACAAAGTCACGTTGCATATAATTCAATAAAAACTCGACATGTCCGTCCAGGAGTTAGAAAAGCTAATGCCTCAACACAAAATAAGTTTTTATACGCGTGTGTCCGTATAACACACACACACATACATATATACATATATGAAAATAAAAATCTCTATAGCCAGGAGGGCGGCGCGAAAAATTTATTTATTTCATTTGATGCTACAAACTTCAACTGCCTACAGTGATTTATTCATCGATCGTTGGGAGCTGATGCTGTATGCACAAATTCGATCTGGCTTCATTGCATCACTCGTCCACTAAATTTTATTTATTTAAAAATAATTTATTCTGACTATGTTTTTCTTTTACATACCCACATACATATGTACATATTTATTTTAGCATATTTTCACTATTGGCACTATTTGCATTTTCACAATTTTTCCCTCTGACTGAATTGTTTGGCAAATTAAATTTGGTGAGATGCTCTAGGTTTTTTGTGTTTTTTTTTTGCTATTTATACCGAATATCCTGGGAAAATTTGCGTTGCGGTTTAGATGTCGTTGCAGCTTCCGGGTGATGTGTTTTAACTTAACAACCAACTCAGTTTAGTAGATTTCAATAAAGAATGGTAAAAAAATATTTCCTTTGTTAGAAAATAAAATTGTTTCTAGCATTAAAATGTGCGTAATGTATTTTAAACGCTTAATATCTTGAATTTTATCGCTTCACGATAAGTGAGTTTTCGATATGTTTTTCGAACCATGAAAAGGTCTCGGAAACTGTAATTTCGAGCTGAACAACTACTTTAGCAACTATTACAAGCTAATATAGTAAACAAAATCAAACCGCTGAGTGAATTTCGTCGAACCAAACGTTATTGTTGGGTGACATTCAACGAAACTATCTACCAAAAAAAAAAAAACAGGTTAATCCCCAATTTTTTTCGAATACCCTTCCTATAACCGCTCATTAGTCTGTGAGACCGGCTACCAAAATTCGTGTCTTTGATTTTTTTTTTGTATACGGAAAAAGTCAGATCTGTAAAGCAAATGTAACAGGCTTAGTATTAATTTCGTTATATCTATGTGTCCTACCGACATGTACACGAAATTTAGAGTGAAAAAAAGTGTAAGTAAGATGATTTTTTCCAAAAAGAATTATTGGGCTGGGAAATAAATGTATAGCGTTTTTATATTTTCTTTTATTTTACATCGATCTGACTCATTCGATAGAACTCTTTCTGAACTACAAACCCATGTTAATTGTATTTTTGAGTTATTCAATTTTTTATTAGTTTTGAGACTTTGAAATGGACACCTTTTCTTCTGGGCTTCTCATCGAGGTCAAAAAGCTGCCGAAGCAGTCCGTGACATTTACGACGGGTAAGGAGAAGGTGTCATGGACGAGTCTACAACACAGAAATGGTTTACAAAGTTCAAAAATGGCGAGTTTGACGTCGATAACACGTCCCGCACCGGAAGGCCTTCTGAATTTGGTGAAGACCGTCTCAAATCACTTTTGAAGAACAGTCGTCAAACTAGTCGTGAATTGGCGTAAACAATTAACAGCGATCATAAATCGATTCTCAATCGCCTTCATTCAATGTGATTTACACAAAAATAGGGACTCTGGGTGCCAATGAAAAAAATAAAGAAAGTCAAAGTTGGTGGGGCTGGAAAGGCATGGTGAACTGGGAAATTATCAAAAAGAATACCACGGTCGACAAGGAGCTCTACATTACAAAGCTACACCGCGTGAATGAGGCTATTCGACTGAAAAGATGCTCAAACCATACTCCTTCCCGAAAACGCCAGGCCCCATGTTGCACAAGTTATCAATGCCCCACTCCAAGAGCTCGAATGGGAGGTCCTTCAGCATCCGCCGTATTCTCCGGACCTTACATCGACCGATTACCATCTCTTCCGCTCCCTGTCAAACCGTATGAAGGGCGTTGCTTTCGATAACAAAGAGGTCCTTAAAAACTGGCTCAACAACTTCTTTGACACCAGACCAGGCGCTTTTTGGCGGAAGGGCAAAAACAAATTGGTCGAGAGATGGGAAGAGATTGTAAACAGTAAATGCGAATATATAATTGATTAAATTATTGATGTAATTATTATTTTGTTTAACCCTTCTGCTATGTTAGGAAAAAATTACACATATAGTGTTTTGGGTCAATTTGACCCACTTATAAAAACTCCACTAATAACACTATTTTATTGACAGAATTCATATTTTTTTTATTTGAATCAAGTTAAGTGTATGTTAATTGTAGAAAATAGTTGAGATATGTATGTTTTAACGGCAATTTTCACAAACTAAGCTGCTATGTTCCTTGCAAACAAATTTTTGGCACGTACTGCGAACAGCTGAATATTTGTTCGAATTTTTTGTATGATGACAGAAGAAACATCGCTGTCGTTTTTTGGTGGATTCATTTCTGGCAGAAATATTAGAAGTAGACGCTTCTTCTGCAGATTTGAAGTTTTCTTGAATATTTTTTACTATATTCTTAGCAGCGATTCCTCGCGGCAGTCTCTCTCTGCGGACAATATTTGGTTCGATCATTTGCTTTCCCAGCTCTTCAAGAAAAAGTCTTCGCTTATAAAGCTTGTTGGAGTTCCATGAGGGATTCATCTCTGTCCATATTACGTATGCGTTATATGCCGAAATATCTAACATATTCGAAAAGAGGTTTGGTTTGACGTTTACATGTATAGTTAGCAACCAGCTGATCAAACGCATCCACACCAGCTTTTGTTTCATTATAGTGAAGTATTATTTCAGGTTTTTTTCTGTCACCCTCATCAACAAGTGGAGAATGGTGAAGGGAGCTCAATGCTACAACAAATTTATATTTTTTTGGGATGTACGATACAATAGTTACATTATCCGTAAATAGAAATTGGCTATCTAAAACGTTCTTTTTCTTCATGTCGACAATTTCTCGTGGCAAAAAAAGCTTATTTTTCCTCACTGTACCGACTAAAGTAATGTTCCTGCGAAGTAGCTGAACGACGAGATTGTACGTCGTAAAAAAGTTATCGCAAGCAATAGTGTGACCTCTGGGAAGGGGTTCTGATAGGGATAGAACAACACGTTCACCTAAAAATATTTGTATAGAGACGGTTTATTTATACTGTACATAGGTTTGAGACATACAAAAAGCGAATTTATAAATGCATTACCTTGGTAAGGAACCAAGTTGCGTATTTCTAGCACGTCCTAAATAAACTTCCATGTTCCAGGCATACTTGCTTTTTGCATCACATAGAGCCCATATTTTTAAGCCGTATTTTGCGGGCTTCGATTGAATGTATTGCCTGCAGATGCAACGATCACGAAAAGGTACTAACTGCTCATCTATTGTTACATTGAGCTGCCGATTCCATTGATCCCAAATGTTTCTTATTGGTGCTAATTTATTACGCTGTCTTCTCTCATCCCTGTCTGCAGCGGAGTCAAAACGAAGGCACCGTGACTTGTTCATAAATCTTTCCAAGCTCATTGTGGCCCGAAAAGTTGGTTTGCCATTATTTTCATCCCACAAATGAATTAGACTTTCATTGTGCGATTTGTATACTCCTGTTAAGATTTGCAATCCTATGTATGCTTCCAATTCTATAAGGTCTATAATTTTCCAATTGTCTCCAAAAAACTGCAATCCTACTGCGCGATAATAAATTACTAACTAAGCAATCAATCGACACTTACTCTTTGTACAGGTGCATAAAACGGGAGTTCCCCTTTTTCGAAAAGGCTATAAATTGATCGAGAATATACATATAACATAGAGCTATGCAAAATATACTCGATCTCCGATAACTAGCTTTCTTTGCCTGCGTTTTTGATCGAGTGATGTAATAATAAACGGCAAAATGTTTCAAAATACTAGGTGGGTCAAATTGACCCAACAACGTAATAAGTGTAATGAAATTGCATTTGGCATCCTCCAGCAACATAAAAAACAGATGTTATATTAATTTTCATATTTATCTATTCCTTTTACTGCAGTTAACAAATAGAAGAAGAATCAATACAATACGACTAGACTAACAGGCGAATTTCAATGAGTTTTACTGAAAATTGGGTCAAATTGACCCAAACATAGCAGAAGGGTTAAATAAAAGTCTTCGGTAAAACGCTACGAACTTATTCCTCAACTTAATAAAATGAATTTATGAACAAATGAATGATAAAATCTCTCCAAGAAATCACTGAGTACTTACTGCGAGGCCTAGTGCTGTCACTCCCCATTTATGGCTCGAACCAAGTGCATCCAAAAACCAAAAAATGTAAATTCGATATTGTGATTTTTTTTAATAAAAACGTACACTATATCGTCCAAATTAAGAGTTACAAGTATCCTTTAACACTTTGTGCTCTATTTGTAAACACCTGCTTTGTCTACCTTTCTCTTCTACCAATAAAACTGCCGCAGAAATGGCATCCACTTTAATTTTAAATATCGTTTTTTTTCAATTACCCCCTTAAAATAATGCTTTCTATGTTAGTAATTATCAACGACGTAAACAAAGATAATCTGGTTAGTAGCACTAATTTGAACTTAGTGGTTGGCAACACTGACTACGAAAACTTTAGAATTACTAATTGCGGTTTCCCCGAATACGTTACGGAAGTTCCGTTCACAACGAGAGTTCGTTAGTAATGCAAATTAGGGTTGTAGGTGATGCCACAGGCAACATCAATTGGTATGTATTTCAAATATTGCTGTACGAGTATTATTATTTATTGTTATTGAGTTAATACCTTAGCCGATAACTGGAAATCATTTGTAGGTTAGATTTTAATTTCTTGCGTTTCATATGCTTAGTTTCTGGGGATGACTTGGAAATTTACTCGTTAGTGAATTCTGCAGATCATATGTTGAATCTTCAGGCTGAGATTGAAAATCTTTATTCGTGGTGCGCTAGATCTCATCTTTGCTTAAATATTAAAAAATGATCATGTCAGCTACTCAAAACCACGTTTTATTTTTGAAAGCTCCTATAGTATTGCTAGCCATTTCCTGTTGATCAAAAGACCGCGGGGTTATTTTTGGTACAAAATTTATTACTGAAACATTGACCTTATCATTTCTATACCTTATGCGATTCATGGTTTCATTCGGCGGAATAGCTCGTGTTCTCGGAGCCATACACATCAAAATTGCTTTACATCTCTTTCATACGTTCTCGCCTTGAGTATGCCATTATTATTTGGTGTCCTTATCATCTATTCCACCGCCGTAGCCGAATGGGTTTGTGCGTGACTACCATTCGGAAGTCACAAAGAGAACGTAGGTTCGAATCTCGGTGAAATACCAAAATTAAGAAAAACATTTTTCTAATAGCGGTCACCCTTCAGGAGGAAATGGAAAACCGCCGAGTGTATTTCTGCCATGAAAAATCTCCTCATAAAAAAATCTACCGTTCGGAGTGAGGAATAATATCACACCACAAATAGGAGGAGGAGCTCGGCCAAACACCCAAAACGGGTGTACGCGCCAATTATATATATATATATCATATATTCTCAATCAACATGATTGAGAGAATTCAAAAGATTTTTCCTAAGTATGCTCGAAGATATTTACGATTTACTGATCGCCTTCCATGATATAATGTTCGTTTACTTCTTTTAATTGTCAAACCTCTAGAAAGTGGAAAATCTGGTCTCTTCTTAACTTTAGTCTACGTCTGGAAAAAATAAGCTTTAATGTTCTAAGAAAAGAACTTCAAAATTCCTACCCTTTTTATGGAAGTCATAAGAAAACAAATTATGCCCGAAACGCGCCAATTGCTCGCGCTCTTAACGAATCCAAGCAGATCTTACGTATTTTTGAGATGTATGTATGTATTTGAGATGTTACAGATTGCTAATATTTCGTAAGTTATACTAATTTCCATTAATTGTATGTAAGACATATGTAAAATGCGTCCAACGGATTTTTATCTGACAATTTAAAATTTATGCGAAAATGTGCGAAGTAACATATCCATAAACACATAATCAGACATTTATGCTTTCCAATCGTTGTTCAGACGGCAACGAAGTAACATGAGAAATAAAGGGTGATTTTTTAGCTATTATCTTTTTAAACAGTTGGTATAAACAGCTGACGCACGTTTCGTGTTTTGCTTCACTGTCGAACATCTGCAGTTTGGTCTATAATTTAACCATGAATCGTCTCGCAAACGAACAACTTGCAAATCATTGAATTTTATTATAAAAATGCGTGTTCTGTTAAGAAAGTTTATCGCGCTTCTTCTAACTGTGAATGGTGAGCGCTACCGTGAAATGATATCCAACTTTTTTTGCCCAAAATGCAAGAGCTTGACTTGCATGACATGTGGTTTCAACAAGACGGTGCCACATGCCACACAGCATGCGTAACAATGGACTTGTTGAGAGGCGAGTTCGGTGAACATTTTATTTCACGTTCGGGACCTGTCAATTGGACACCCAGATCGTGCGGTATAACGCCTTTAGATTATTTTTTGTGGGGCTATGTTAAAGCTCATGTCTATTCAGACAAGTCTGCTTCAATTAACGCATTGGAAGACAACATTAAAGCATTTATATATGAGATACTGGCCGAGACATTGGAAAAAGTATGCCAAAATTGCTCTAAGCGGATGGACCATTTGAAGCGCAGTCGCGGTCAACATTTGCATGAAATAATCTTCAAACATTAAATTATATTGACTGTACTATCGTTTTAAATAAAAATTTCATGCATTTTTCTGAATTTTACGTGTGTTTTTTTGAAAAACTTTCCTATAGCTCTTAAAAAATCAGCCTTTAGTTGCGTTGATTTTTCTTATATCACTAATACATCCTCAGTTTTGCCCTAAACAAACCACCGTCACCTCCGCTGTTAGTCCGCTTTGAGTCTGCTTACCTACATTTTTGCATATTCATTTGTACCTTAATGCAATATATATTTGCATCCTAAGCAACATATTTAGTTCTGAAATACATGTATGCAATAATTTGCCATTAAAATCGATTATGCAAGCCCACAGTTTATGTTAATTGCCGCTAATCCAGTTGACTACTACTACGTGGCATAATCTATCAATGCAGCAATGGTAAAAACATAAATTATAAATATATAATTTACCATGCAACTGAAATTTCGAGTAAATTTGCACATTTTCAAATTACTTTAGAATTAGCATCCACTTACTAATCACTTCAACGCAAACTGATAACTAAAAGTCATTTACGAGTGCATATTTATGCACGTACAACCTCAATTACCCAGGTACTCCATAATCGCTTTTTGGGACTAACGGGAATTTATCAAATTGAAATACATGCATACATACATATGTAAACGTTAAAAAATATGGTAGCTGTTCATATAATAGAAGGTAGATAAAATTATTTCACTTATGAATAATCCATTTTCAATGCTTTTGAATGGCTAAGGCCTAATGTTTAGTAGAGGAAGATTTTATTTGAATGCATGATTGCATAGCAAAAACGAATATGGAAAATCTACAACAATCCCTCCATTTGCGAACCACCGCGGGCATAAAGAAAGCGTCTAATAAACAAAAAAAATGTGTAGATATGATTTCAAAAAATGGCCAGAATATCTTCTTTCATGGTGCATACAAAATTCATGACAATGTCTATCAAGAGTACCCCATTAGGTGAAAATATGTCTTCACTTTTACTTAGGGAGGCATAGTAAATTAAAAATTTTGAAACCTTCTTCTTTCTCATCATTTTGGTGTTATGACAACAAATGAGTGAAAAACGATAAGTTCAACTTTTTCATTTTTACTTCACATACATGCCTGCATACATTTCTACATACTACTATACACTTGTATTCACTTTAGGTTGTTGGTAAGTTTTGACATTATTTCAAAACGTTTTCATTTCCTTCGAATGTATTTGGTGGTCAAATGGCTTTGGGTGACGATCTTGCATTGTCGGTGATAAATTGTGTTGATTTATTTATTTATTATTTGTACTAAATATTATTATGAAAACTTTTTAACTTCACTTACTTTCTACTTTAGCACTTTTACTTAAGTTTCAACATCTCTAATAAATGAAGTTTATTAATAGATATAAATAAGTGGCGCTTGCAGCCTTTTTTTGTGTTTTGGCAGCGCTCCTCCTTGTCGTGTGCGAATTGATGCTTTCCCCACAAATGGAAGAGCCTTCAGTTTTATGCCGCGTACGATCGGTAGATGGTTTTATGGGAGATGACAGAAACACACTCGGAGGATTGCCCTCTCCTGCCGAGGGGCGACCGTTAAACGTTAAAGCGTTAAAATTTATTTTGGAAATAAAAATAATTTTTGTCATATTTAAAAAACATTATTTTTAACTTTTAATTTTTTTTTTAATTTTATCTTTAAATCTTGCATTTAATAAAATAATTTTGGGGAGAAAAATTATAATTTTTTGTTAAAAATATTTGAGAGAAAGTTTTAGCTGAGTATAATTAAAAAAAAAATATTCCCCTTATTTTTGAACTTTTTAAACAGCGAATATGGGATGACGCAACCATATAACAATTTTGCCTTTCTCACTAAATCAATCGAATTATTAAATTTTGTACAGTTTCCGTAGCCCTGTGGCAAAAATCAAAATTCAACATTTTTTGTCCTTAATATACTTATGAAAACGAATTTGGTATTTTAGAAAACTCCATTTATCTGTTATCAAGAGACGGCTCTAATTTTTGTAAAAAAATAGTAATACGCAGGTGAAACGTCCTGCAATATTTTAGTCAAAGCATCGTCAGTTTTGGTCTTGTACGGAAAAAATTGACAAAATTACAATTTATGAATTATTAAGTTATATTTTCCATTTTCCATTTACAATTTCTTAGAACAACTTCAAAATATATTGACTTGTATAACAAGTTTAAGTTCTGTAGCTTAGACTCGCTGTATTGCAAATATAGTACAAATTTATTTTGTTGAAAATAAAAATTATACTAAAGTTTAAGGGAGTGAATCTAAAAATCATGTAAAGTCATGGTTTTTTTTTTGTATTCCACAAATAAAAAGTATGGTCTTCTGTGTATTGCTCTGGATTTATCTACTGCGTAATATTGATTTTAAAGACTTCGCTTTGACGCTCAGACTGATTACTCGTTCGAGTGAGGTTAGAATATGAAGCCTGCTTTTCGAATTACTTAAAAGTTAGTACGACTATTGTGACTATAGATGTGTTCGCCGCAATAACTTTAGCAGTATTGTGACCCTGTTACTTTTTTGATGGCCTGTTGCTTAGTAGCTGATTAGCTGCCGCATATTTCAGAAGTTATTTCGCGTCGAACGAGTTGTTTAAAAATATGAGCCAATGACGTAGTTTCATTTAAATTTAATTTTGAGTCAAAAAGAAACTATACTTCTAAGTATTATTTACTAAATAAAAATTACGTTTCCTTTTCTATTTCATGAAAACTTTCATGTTGCGCTTGATTAGTTACTGACAGAACTTTGTGACAGAACGTGATGCCGTCTTATAAAAACTAACACTACCCCAATTATTACAGAAGTTGTATTCTCGTGGTTTCATTTTTGACCAGGAAATATTATCCAATTCTAAGCTCCCGAGGAGAATATTTTTCCCCAAAATTGAGGTAGTAGGTAATTTGAATTTCGAAACATCTGAATTCTGCATTTTTGACAGTTCCAAGTTTTGTGAGTTGGGTGAAGTAAATAAAATTATTAAACAATGCATGTTATAGTTTCCGGAAAGTAACAGACAAACTACTGAGTTGGAGCGACAGACACAGGCACACAAAGCTTTAAGAAGGCATATTCGCGATAAAGAAAATCCACTTTAATTGACGTAGTCTTCAAGAAAACTAAAAATATGTTTTATTAAAGTTCTCCTACATTTTTCATTATTAAGGGCTGATAAGTACTATAGACTAAATAAAGATCTTTTCCAATATTTTTTAAAGGGACTTCAAAATTATATGCCGCCGAATAAAAAACCAATTGGATGTTTCGTTTATTGTAAAACTATTGCTCTGGATGGGCCACGTCGAGCGTATGGATGCAGAAGCTCCTGCAAGGAAGGTGTTCGGATGGCAAGTTAGAGGACAACGACGTAGACTATCGTAGACCTCCGATGGAAGGATTAAGTTGAGGGAACCCTATTATCGCTTGGTGTAACAAATTGGAGAAGGCGCGCGCAAAGCAATGACGCCTGACGGGACCTGTTACAGTCGGCCTTAATCCGGTAACGGGTTGTGATCCTTGATCAGAACATAAAGTAAATAAGTAAGTGAAGTTTTGCGCTTATTTGCTGAAGGTGTGAAGCAAATGGATATCGGAAAGGATGGTAACATTAATTTAGGTCAATCCACTCTCAATAAAGCTCATTTGGTTGAGACTTTTAAAAACATTTATGTCCAAAGTGCATGAATGTGGTATGTAAGACAAAAGCATTCATTTTAAAACATTATCAATCCTAAGCGAGTAGTAGTGTCTGTCCCCCTCTTTAGCGATAGCGTAGAAGAAATTACTTTGCCTCACCCCAATAGTTAACAACGACCCAAAGTAAAAGAAACTGAATAGAAAGTGCCCTATATAACTAGTTCCAAAAAAGGTATGCAACTAAAATTATTCGTTTTTATTATTGCCCTCTTTACTAAAATAAATAAAATTATTCCAGAATATAATAGTAAATATTATTATTAAAACACTCAAATCCCTATGCACAAAGATGAAGCATATTTTTGGTTGCTTAGTCTCCTGCTAACCCTCTCATTGCTGCCTTTTTAAAATTCTCTCGTGATTCCCGGATTTCCTCGTTTTATGTTTACAAATAACTCTAGTTGACTCTTGTTTGTGGTTTTTGACCTAGAAACATATTTTCTACATTTTTTTCCACTGAAAAGTTTAAACGCTTACATTTTTGTGTATTGCTCCCTCATACTTTGGTGGCGGAAAATTCATTTGAAAGTGCCACCACATTCTCCCTTTATTTTGCATTTGTGATATCTCCTTTTCTCCCAAAACAAAATCTACCTTTCTTAAAGTGCATTTTGATAAGAGCAAAGGGAAAGTGGAAAAAATTCCCCAGGAAAATGTATTCTTTATAAGGGGAAAGGAAATAGAGAAAAATCTCAAGGGGAGTTTTTAATCATAATTAGGCTGATTAATTAAAAAAAAAAATATTTTTGTCTGCAACCACCTAAATTATAGCACTTTTTCATAAATACGAGTATTATTTGATTAATACAACACGGTTCGTAATTACTGAAAGAGGGATAGAGAGCATACTTACTCGAATTTAGTATCTACCATTTCCGAACTATCAGAAATGGTTGCAGTAGGAGATAAATGGCTTACTATACATGTGCCTTTGATTTCCTTTTAGGGTATTAAAAGTAGTCGGTTTTTCTCGCATTTACATATGTATGTATGTGTACATATTGAGAACAGTGCACCCCAAAATATACTAGTCCTGCGTTAATAACCACCCTGTTTTTTGTCTGCAAAGTACTTGAAGCGTAAAGTAGGTGCATTCGGTTGTGTGCGAATTTAATTGTTGGTTTTAAATGTTTTGGCCAGTTGGTTTGTTTGTTTTTTCTATTGTATGGATGTTTGTGTTTTTACGTTTAATTTGCCCATTTTTGAATTTTGTATAAAACCACTATTGTAATTTCTGCTTGCCTGTAACAGCCGCCATGGCTGAATGGATTGGTGCGTGACTACCATTCGGAGGTGCACAAGGACGAAGCCCAGAGCATGAAACGCCTCTTTACAGAAAAAGTTTTTCCAATAGCGCATATGCAATAGGTAAAGGCAAGCTTCGATTGCATTTCTGCCATAAAAAAATCTGCTCATAAAAACCCGTTAAACTGTTCAGAGATGACGTTACACTACAGGGCTTACCATTTGCAGAATAACACTATCTATACACCATCTGCAGATATCATAAATTAGAGAAGAAACTCGGCCAAACACCTCGCTCAGAATAAATGTATGACTCTCGTGTGGCAACCAGTAAAAGTGCTCATGGTGGGCATTTAAATGATGTGATTTTTCACATATAATTTTTAAGAATGCTATTTGAAAATAAAAAAAAACCAGCTAAGCCTGAAATAATCAAATTTTAAATGCTTTATTTTAAAATAAGATCTAGGCTCTTTTGAAAGACCCCTTATGCATATCTATGTATGAATATGTGTGTGCAAATGTGCCTATTGTAGATCCTAGGCAATTTAAATATCGTTGTGTTTATATAATAAACCAAATAAATAAATAGAATGAATTCAAACGGGCAAAACATTTGCTCCAAAACATTTACTTACACAACAGCGAATCACATTATGCCCAACCTTTCCAAACTGGCCGCACTGGTAATTATATGGGCTAGTGGTGGCGTGGTGTAATGTCATTTGTGCCTGTGTCCCGTAATTAGTTTACATATATATGTAGGTATATAATTTATTTATGCACGGCATCGTGTTTGTATTTATCCATTCTTGTTTGTGTGTGCATTAAGGTACGCCGTCTTTGAGGAGGTAAATCGTTTTTGTCTATGTTTAAAAATTAAACCTTAATTTAAAATTTACATAAATGTAACGCAGAATTGGCCTAAAATTAAATCAGAATGTTTATCTAAGGAAACGCTCTTTCCAAATCAAATACGAAATACTAGCCAACTTTGCTTCACTACACAAATATTTTTGAGTCGAGTTTTCATCTAATTTGTTTATTTAATTAATTAGACTGTGTTTAAACAGCCTAATTCGCTGAGACCTTAATGCTTTAAACTGCGTTGTTGAGTTTGGTGTTCACACACATACCTACAATTCAGTTTACGTATTTAATTAGTATTTGATAGCGAACAGTTTGAGGATCAGAGTTCGAAAACCAATGACATGAAAAGTGTGGTTTTGTTTCGTTTTACCCATTACGGAGAGGCAAATACCAAGAGACGCGAATGAAACCCACAGCAAAAAGTGCGCAGCTACCAATACCACATTGATCAAAAAGTTCCCGGAACAACCGCCAGGTGACGTTCTAAGTCAACTTATTTGAGCTCTGTTCTTTTTGTTAGGTTAACACTCATACTTCATACTTAGATACTCTAAAGAAAATAATCGTTTACGAGCGGCATGAAGGCTTCAGAAGAGATCGTGAGTCCACAAATTAACCATAAGAGAGCTAGCAGAGGACTTGAGCATATCTTATGGACCCTTTCAGCACATTGCAGTTCATGATTTTGCCTTGCGCCTAGTTGGTCCCAAAGAACCTGAATTTCCGAATCAAGCTTCGAATGAACTAAATCCCATAAAACCTAGTCGTTTTCAGTCACGAAAACCATGCTCACATTTTTTATGGACTCCACCAATATTGTTTCAGAACGTCATACATTTAATAAGGACTATTATAAGGAGGGCCATGTAAAATTTGCTTTTTGAATCGGCTATAAAAAAAAACTGATCAATATTTTTTCAAACTTTTTTTTATTTTGAAGATTGCACATTGTCATTTATGGATGAAAAATAATATCGTTCAAATGACTGCCACGACTGGCTTTACAGTAGGCCATTCGATCAACCCAATTTTTAAGCACATTTTCGATTGTTTGGGCTCCAATTTCATTGCAACTTCGATTTCGATTTTAAAGCATCAATCGTCTCTGGATGGTTCGCATAGCATTTGTCCTTAACGGCTTCCGACAAAAAATAGTCCAACGGGCTCCGAGGCGGCCAATTGATATCGGAATTTCGGCTGATTATTCGGTTTTCAAAAACGGTAGCCAAAAGTTCGAGTGTAACTTTGGCAGTGTGACAAGTTGCACCGTCCTGTTGAAACCAAATGTCGTCCATGTCATCCACTTCAATTTTTGGAAACAACTCGTTGAGCATGTCACGCTCGCCATTTACTGTAACCGCGGCTCCTCGCTCATTTTCGAAAAAAAATGGCCCGATGATGCCGCCAGACCAAAAACCGCACCAAACAGTGACTCGTTGTGGATGCATTTGCTTCTCTACAGTAACGTGTGGATTTTCTGAGCCCCAAATCCGACAATTTTGCTTATTGACGTAGCCACCGAGGAAATAGGTTTTCAATATTTCCCAATTTTGTTCAAGCGTATAGCGTCCCATTTCGTAAATGTCAAACCTTTAAGTAAATTATGAACACATTTGACATGTCATTTGGGGGCTACATGGCCCACCCTGTATTTGGACATTATGAAACGTTACTTGAAGCAATTCGCCAAAAAATACAGTATTTGTGGGAATAGAACTCGTGGGTTTTGCACCATTTTTTCTTTTTTTTTTTTTGGTTTGGCCACGCAGAACTTAAAACAAATTATTTAGCTTGACACGAACAATTCAAATAGTCGTCAATATCATAGTTACCTGCCAGTAGATGCTAGGCAATTAGCCTGAAGAATTTTTTCAGAAGATATATAATATTCCTGCTATTTAGTTTTTGAACAAATTTTTTACTAAATAAGAAAAAGTTATTTTGAGTGATGGAAATATTTATTTATTTATTAGAAATATAATTATAAATAACTATATTACATTACGAAAGACACTAGTAGCTAGGACTATCGGCCTAAAATAATACTAATAGATTTTTTACTTATTTATAAAAAAAATATTAGAATAAAAATTATTATGTGTAGGGAGTTAATAAACAAAATTATAAAAGATAAACTAGTCCAATTTGATATATTATATAAAATCATAAATATTCGAAATATTTTCTAGAGAAATCTCTTTCAGTAAATCGGAAGGTTTCCTGCCGTTAAAGATATTTTTTCTGCCATTTTTATACTTGGTGCAGTAGTCTATTATATGAATAATGGACAGTGGACAATTACATGCTGAGCAAATCGGGGCAGGCATTCCTTTTAGAAGGTGTTGGTGAGTAATATTTGTGTGTCCTAGCCGGAGTCGGGTAAAGATTTTGGTCTGCTGCAGTGTCGCTCCTGTTGGAATAATTGCTTTTAGTCGTTCTGGATTTATGGATTTGTAGCTGTGTTGGTATGTAAACCATTTCTCCCTTACGGTTGAGTGATAGATACTATCGATTATCCTGAGAATGTCGGATTTAACGAAGGTTTCGAAACAGAATGTAGGGATATTTCTGACATTTTTCGCTGCTTTATCAGCGTTTTCATTGCCAAGAATTCCGCTGTGTCCAGGGATACACATAACTTTTATTTTTTTCGAATATTGTCAATTAAAGGTTCTCTGCTGTTTGCGCTCGACAGAGCTGCGATGGCAGATTTACTGTCTGTACAGATTATATATTTTCCTTTAGTTGAGGAGGCGTAGTCAATGGCGAAGTTTATAGCAATTGCCTCGGTAATAAATATCGAGTTATGTGGGAATAGAAGACCAGTCCTAAGTATGCTTTCCTTATCAGATACCACAGCAAATGCAGTTGAGACGGTTTCTTTAGAACCGTCAGTGTAAATAAATTTCCAGCCTTTGGCATCCCAATAGTTCTTGATTTGAAAGAATAGCATTTGATAAACAAGTTTAGAGGTGTTTTGTTTTGAATACATCAGTAGGCTGGTGATGAAAATGGATGGAGGAAGTTCCCAGGGTGGGAATCTCGATTGAAAAGTTAACATGGGCTTTATGGAAACGTCGAATTTCGCGGTTTCTTCCACCGCTCTGTATATAGCTGATTCACGCTTCAATTTTGTGGTTCTTCTGATGACATTTTTCAAGTCATTGTTTATAATTGGGTTACTGGAACAATATATCCTTGGAATTAAACGAAGTGTATTATACCTTACTCTATCACTCATTTCGGGAAGTTCAGCTTCGGCTAAAATATTTTTGTCGGGGAGGTTGGAAAAGCTCGAAGACTTTTACGAAGGGCTGAATGGTAGATTGCTGATATGTTCGCGAGGGTGCTTTTGAACACTGTCCATATATTGGTAGACCGTAATCAATGCAAGATATTATTAATGATTTTGTTAGATTTATTAGAGAATTTTGGGTAACATTACTATATTTTCAAGCAAAGTATTTAATGAGATTTAATCTATTATTAAGTTTAAATTTAAGGTATTTACAATGCTGCTTAAAGCTAAGATTTTTATCAAAAATTATGCCTAATATTTTCAGGTTAGTAACATATTTAGGAAATATTTATTTTGCCCTTTACGCGCTCCATTGCGTGTCTGTAGGTTTGAGGTGTTTGTACGACTGAGGTACGACGCCATTTACAAAACTTATAAATCTTCCGATAGATGGATGCGCTTCATGTGTGCTTTAAGAATCCGAAATTTTTTTAGTTCTTTTTTTCAAAACGAGCGAAACTGTTTTGGATTACAGCAAATACAATTTTTAATTAAAAGAAAAACTGTTCTCAATAAAATTTCTCTTTTGCGAATTTCATTAAATTTTGAATACTCTTTATTAAGACGAAATTTCATCAAAATGCTCCATTTACATTCAGAGGTATTAAAAACAAGGATCAAAATCACTAATCTTTTTATATCTTTCGCAATTGTTCATTGTTAATGTTAATTGTTAATGAACTTTTTGAAATATTTTAGGAAGATTTTTAGGTCAAAACGCACTCTAAAGTGCAACCATTACTGTCTATTTCACTTTATGTCGGGGAAAAAGAGATTCATTTAACGAACCCTTACAATCGGGTTTCGATTGGAGCCTGAATTTGTTCATAAAAACAGAAGGGGTTCTTGCTAATTTCTCATAGTTTAAGGAGCGACATCTATTGTTTTTTACAGTATTAGAATAAAAGGCAACTCAAAGGTCATTGTGGGGCTGGAAAACAAAATTAAAATAAGTTTTGTTACAATCAATAACATTCGCTTTGTTATAGAAATGGTTTAAATTTACCCACCATCAATTTTGTCCCTCATCGTTGTTTTGTTTTTTTTTTTTCTATTTGATTCTAATGCCATTTAATTTTGATGATATTGCGATTTTACTATTGTACGGTAAATTGAGTGACAATTAATGCTTAAAATGCCGAAATGTTCTTAATTGCCACTTAGGGGTCTGAACTAGATAAGTAAAAAACAAAAAATAAATAAATATTTTTCAAATACAATAACTTCAATCAAGCACTTCTATTGTGGTATAAGTAAAGTGGTATAGTGAGTAAAAATGCCTAAGTGGTTGTGGTTGTTGTAAAGGTAAGTGGTGTGGTTATTCTGTTAACCCCAAAAACATTTACGCTGACCCACATGTCAAAGAGCGAAACGACCATTACAGAACTTCCGTCAACTAAGCGCGGTTGAGCTCCGACTTTAACTGGAGCAATTGAAAATTATTTAGTACGATATTTACTGAGAATGAAGTTAGTAGAACATGCTGCAGCACAGTACTTGGCAATTTTTCGTAAGGCTTCTTTATAGGCTCTGTCGTATTTTTTTAATATCCCTAAAATTTGTGGCATTCGTTGCAGATGATGAATAGATGTAAATCAAATACTTCCAAAATGTTATCAACTGGGTTTGATTAAAACCAGGGGAAACATAAATAGGCATACTACAATACAATCACTTATTTTATTTGTGCGTCTTGATATTTTCCTACAATTTTGTTTGTTGAATATGTAATCCGGCATATGAAGGTTACAACTACGAGTTAAATGGTCCATCAGTTCAGTTGTGTTACTGATTCGATTGTTAAGTACACTGTATGCCAAGCTGCGCCGTCTTGTTGGAAGCAAATGCCGCCGATGTTTAATTTTCGGAAACAAAAATTCAGTCTGCATGGCTCGATAGAGCTCACCATTCACTGTAATGGCAGCTCCTTTCTCATTTCGAGAGACATAAGGACCGAACAGATTTTTTTTTAAAGAAAATTTCCGCAATTCGGAGGCATTGCTCTGGCGTTACACGATTCCTGATGACTTGACAAACCTCACTGAATACATAGGTAGTAATAAAACTCCGAAACATAGAATGGGAGCGCAGAGGCGAAGCAAAGCCAATACGTTCGATATAGAACACCCGTCGCCCAAAGAAAACATTTTGAAACAGATGTCCTGCAGAGGTGACTGTATGCAAGAACAGACGACAAGTACGAACGCGTGAGGTAAAGCCTCAAGATGAACCCAAACAGACGACAAGTCGATATCGAGTAACGATATCGCAATTTTCCGATACCATTGGTCACAAAGCAATTGAGGCTATCTATCGATAGCATATAACCCCAATTAAGAGAGGAACCTGGACGGAGGTACCGGATGTGTCTAAAAGGCATAAACACGGCTTCATTTTGATGAAATATCCCAGGGTGGAATCAGCCGAGAGGGGAGGAATGTTATATTGTTAGTGGGGCCATGCATCACATACCCCTGGCGACGGCACCTTAGATGATGTTTCTGACATTTTCGATTTTAACCTCCTCTGAGTCGGAGTCTGAGTTAGTGTTTTTTATATGAATACAAATGTTGGCCCAGTGTGGAATTGTTTTTGTTACTTGCTTGCCGCCTTGATGCCAGAAATTAAAAGCTTTAACATATATTTAACAGTCATTACACTCTCTATCTCACAATTATTCCAATTCCCACACTTTGCATTTTCCCCTTCCACTCGATTGCCTGTCACTTAGCTATTTCAGCCTCCTTGTTGTTGTTAACGGTTGTTTTTGTCATTCTTTTCCACCAATAGTTTGTTTCACCTGTAATTACCTTCTCGTCCTTTCCCTGCCAATCCTAATACAATAACTATTAATGAGTGATCTGATATTCAGCTAATTACACTAATTAGACACAGATTGTAATCCAAATAAGCCACATGCCCCACCATATAAAATCCGTCCTTCTATATAGCATAACCACCGCATTTGTTTTGGCGCCAGTGCTTTCGTTAATTGCTTGAAGGTTACGAGATTGACGCTACTTTCTGCAGCTCTGTTACGAGCGATGTAACTAAGCAAATGCATTAATCTTAACATAAATGGAAATTCAACAAAAAATTATAATTTTGTGCACCCCTATTTAAATAACCTACTTAATTAGATTATGTAAATGGTCTTGGATTTTTGAAATTAAGTTTTAGATAAACAAACTGTTTTATTCAATACTCCAGGCGACCCGGCACTCTTATTTGGCCAAACTGTTTGAAACCAGAATAACAGAACACATCTATCTCCTCAGAATATCTGACGAGAATAATGAAATTCTGCATAGAGTAGTGTGCTGGATCTCAGTTAAATTCGTCGTACCATGAATACGGCCTTCCAAAAATGTTCCAATACTTTCTGTTTTACTACATACGTTGACTGCGGGATGTTTTACATAAGTATGCGTTTACACATACTAACTGTTTGAAGGTGTGGTCTAGAAATCCAAAGCTTAATACACATTTTCTATATCCCTATTATTTATTATTTTTATAATTTATTATTCAAGCAATTGATGTAACTTGACAGTAAAGTTTCATTAAAGTCAATTAAATGACTTTACCAAAAGATAAATAAACGAAAATGACTACATTTTCAAGGTTCCATACATTTTGAGGAATTGGGTTACATCAATTCTATGCCGGACTTTCACGAAATTCGCTATGGTCACGAAACACCGAAATGTTAGAAAAAGTTGTTTTTAATGGAATATAAAGGCAATAGAAAACCTCCGAGTGCATCTCTGTCATGAAAAGCTGCCGTCCGAACAACATCAAATGAATTAAGTGTCAAATATTTTATTTTAATTTTTTATAAAATCATATACAACAAAAACTATATAATATATATAAGTTAAATTTTCAAATTTTGTGTAAAATTTTACCAAATACAAAAATTTTCATGAAAATTTTAAAACTGTGAATCGAAGTCTTTGGGGAAATCTCGAGTATGAAGTTGTATAGGCCATTGAATTTTTTATAATGTGGCCTCGGGCAATTATTTTTTGCGACGGTCTTATGCATTTTCTCCATACAAAATTAAATTTCAATCATTCGTTATATGAAGGAAATGCATAGCACCGTCAACAAAATAAAATTATCAAAAATCAAAGGCAATTTGTAGTCACTTGAAACTTGCATTTCGTAATAATAAAATTGTAAGCGCTATAAAACTGCATGCCCTGACTCTTGTGAAAAGGTTTAGATTTTGGTGAAACTTTGCTGACTTTTTTTAATTTTTTTAGAAAATTTTTAACTTGAAAATATATAGTTTTTGCTGTAGTATAGTATATAAACTAAAAACAATAAGATAAAAAAATAAGTATATAATATATAGCATATATAAGTAGTATATATATGTATAGTCCATTGTATTGCACCAGGGTTGCCTTTTTAATTTGCTTTAAATCTACCCGACGTCCGAAGAAATCTGAGTAGATCTTGCCGTACCACGGGGTCAAGGGGGTCGCTTCTTAACCCATCAGCGTACGTCGGGCAGTCGCACAAAAACTGGCCCGCTGTCTCATCCTCCTCTGCATATGCTAGGCAGAGTGCACCGTCTGAGATGCCTACCTTTTCCATGTGCTTCACACATAGAAAGTGGCCCGTCATCAGTCCAACAAGCTGCCTACAGTCCGTTCTGCTTAATGACAGGAGGATCTACGACAGTCAGTCGGACATGACAGGTAACATCAGTTTCGTCCATCGGCAGCCTCCCTCACGTGTCCCGGGTGCCATATTAATCCATCAGAATATTATGTCTACCGACACAGTTCAACCTGGATTTACAGGACTCAACTACCCATAAGCGCAGCTTTGCTGTCGCTGTAGACACGTACTAATCTGCCTCTCCACCTATTTTCCACAACAAAGTTCATTGCTTCTTGAACAAAACTCTTCTTCGGTTACTACCTCTTACGAGTTCTTTTAGATACAACCGACAGCAACAGCATGATACCGATTATATCGATACTCCAAAATTTATATGCGTGGCATATTTGGGGCTGAAAAATTTTGCAATATAAAGGTCTCAACACTTACATAGCAGACGCAATTGCCAAAATTTCCAATCTGATAGCTAAGCTGCCCTCAAACGCAACCATAACCTTAACACACTTGGCATGCTGAACCAAGTTTCGAGTCTCTGAATAGCAGGTCATTATGTGCATTGAAGAAAATGAAATTGTTGAAAAACTGTGAAAGAAGGAAGCAGCAACTCCCCTTATAGGCGCAGAGCGCTTCTGAGGCGTGGGCATGTGGGCACTGAAGAAGAAGCTAATAAGGAACCATACTGACACTATTTAATTTGATATAAAATACTCCAGAGGCTTGCATGGCCATATCTAAACACAGCTTTGGAATTATTACGAGAATTGTGGCAGGACAATTCAGGCTGAACAATCCACTGACAAACTGAGAACTAATTGGTGTGGAACCTGTAGATCTTGCACCTCAGGAGTTATGATTAAAAGGTATTCCCTAAATCCTTAATATTTAAGCAACGTAGCAGTACTTCGCCCGACCCACTTAGTTTAAAATTGTACATTAAAAAATAGAAATTACCAAAAGTGTTCAGCTCAATTTAATTTTACGATTTACAAAACATATTATTAAGAATCACACTTGGATTATTTAATTGCATAATCCTATGCAGATTTTTTTATCAAAAACTAATCTCATTTTTCGAGTGTATTTTATTGTTATTATTGAAAGCAGATTTTAAAACATTTAAGTAGTGATTAAATATCATTTTTTTATAAAACTAATAATGGTTACGGTCTCTGTAAAATACGTCTCCGCTTTAATCTAAAATTTTTATATTTTTAACATTTTTTATAGAATGTATTCAACAAACAAATAATCAATGGGGTGCGTAAAGGTCCAAATCACTCAAAATAATTTTTTTTATACAGTAAAAAAGTTAAGCAAAATCAAAATTGATGGTTAATTTTGGGCCACCTTGTATATTATTATAACTGGCACACGTGGCCTGTGATTTTCTTTCCGTTTTCTTTTGCAAATCAGTGTGTTAATGTGTTGAGAGGGCTAAAATGATACGTAACCACTTTCCAAAACTATGGAGTCTATGCAATTTTTGTTTGTTTTTGTTTTTCTCTTTTGTTCGTGCCAATAATAACTTACTGAAGTGAAATTAATAGCCCCAGTTACGGCCACGAAAGGCGTATGTAGCGAGTATGGAATGCAGGTTACGGATGACATTGACCGCGTCTGAGTAAAACCGCCTTTAAAATAGCGACTTTTTGTGCGTGAGTCAGGTCATCATTGTGCTTGAATTGGTTTCCGAGAGAACTTTAAATAATGGCATCGTAGCTTAGCATTTTTTTCGCCCTTTACGTTTCTTGTCTGCATCAATTTGTAGCATAACATTTTTCACGTGGAGTATTGGAAAAAAGTTGAATGATCATTTTCGTGCAAACTAACACCTTGACCTCAAAAACTATTTGAAGCTAAAAAAAGAGAAAGTTATGGAGAAAACTAACGAGAAATATGCCAAGTGCGTAATAAGACTACTCCAGCACTTTGCTGAAGTATTCTAAAGTGGTTTCAATCTCAATCGGCAATGATGCTTTTCCACCTTTTCTCACAAAGTGGATTTGAATTCAGATGCGAAAAAGTGAAGCTAAAGGAAGCAAAGGAAGAAACTTTGATAGAATGAGTGAGATGGTGTAAGAGTAAACCTTGCCACCGAACATGAATCACAATTACATCCATTTTCAGCTATTATAACTTGAATTCCATTTTTGGAGTCTTGAATCATTTCTGGATTATTAGCATAACATTTCTCTCAACGCAAATCGCAGCTTTTTTGAACAAATTATAATAAATTTGCATGTTAAGGCACGACTGTCGTTCTGAAATCTTAGCATTTAGCTTTGATCCGATCAATAATTCGACAAGTCATCAAGTCAAATATGCGGATGGTATTGAATACCAGTACAGAACAGAGCGTTCCCAAAATCTTACCAGTAATAACGAACGTGGTAATGCACATCATGAAAGGATTACCTTACAGACTAGCAACAAAGTATACTTAAATACAATAATAAACTTATTAAATAATTGAGTTCAAAATTTGTGGAGAAGCATATCCCGATGGGGTAAAATCAAGCAACTGTGTCTTAGAAAACAAGTTCAGTTCTCGGAAAGCGCGAGGAACAGCTGCATTCCTTTATAAATAGTTGTGTAGTTTTCCACGTAAAAAGTGTAGACATTTTGATGACTTCATTATGAACTATTTAAAGCTTATCCTCTTATGTAAAACTGGAAAATCAGTGATGCCACTAATTACTTTTTAGATAAATGACAAGGAAGGGAAAAATCTTCTGACACCTAGAAAACGTTATGTGAAAGCATCTTTTTATGTTTAAGGTAAAGTCATATATCTAACAGGTAAGTCCCAAATCACTTTAGGGTTAAGGAATAAAATCCCAGGCAGGCTTGTTCACAAGAATCGACACAGCTATAAAAAACACTCATGGGCTCAGCACCATCCTTTGACATGAGAGAGAATAGTTCGCTGCCAGAATGAAAACTAAAATTTTGGCTAGGGCTCGAAACGGTTGTGGTAGATGCGTTTATTGCGGCATATCTCATAATGTTGGCATTGTATCGAATCATTTAAAGAAGTTCCTTATTCGTCTCGCCAATTACGAAGAAATATTTGTAAGCAACTACAACAGGTTGTTCAATAAGTTTTGCGGTTAGATAAGAGGAAGAGTTGTTACTAGTCTAAATTTTTTTAGTATGTTTGTACACTTTTCATTCATATGAAATATGTAAAGTTTCATTTTAATCTGTAAATTTATTCTTTGTTTACACGCCATTTAGTATCGACGTGTCACAGTATTTTCTACAATGGAAAGAATCAAGTATCGTGCTGTGATTGAGTTTCTATTTTTGGAAGGTTTAAAAGCAAATGAAATTTATGAACGAATGTTGAAAGTGTACAAGGATGCAGAATTTAAATGTGGTCACACAAGCCTTGAAGTCGATCCACCATAAATCGTAGAAAAAATACGAACACCGATTGGTAAATCGCCGAGTGACTGAAAGAGATTTGATCCTAGGCATGTCATTGCACAGTGTAAGTAATAATTTGACTGAAGTGTTGGGTTTCAGAAAGCTGTGTGCACACTGAGTGCCGCATTCGCTAACAATGGAACAAAAACACATTCAAATATGACTTTCTCAGCAAAATTTCGCGCATAAACGAGTTTGTGTTCAGAAATCGGCTACGAAGGTGTTAGCATCAGTTTTTTGGGATGCGAAAGGTACTTTCTTTGTGGACTTCTTGTAAACTGTGTAAACTGGTAAAACCATAAATGCTGAATATTAAAAAAAATTATTTTCCATGAGGACTATGAACCGTGTCCCAAGAGCATTTTGGTAATGGATAAAATACATGAATTAAAATTCGATTTGCTGGAGCATCCACCGTATTCAGCAGATTTGACCCTTAGCTTCTTCCATCTGTTTTGGAAATCTAACCTGTTTCTAAGAGCGTTCATCAATTGATGAGGTAAAAACAGATATGGAAGCGTATTTTGCAGCCCTTCCAGATTCTGACTTCAGGGATGGAATTCATGAACTGCAAACTCGTTGGAAAAAGTGAATTGATGTTTGGGGAGACTATAGTGAATAATAAAGTGTGATTCAAACCATAAAATTGTGTATTTTTATCGAACCGCAAAACTTATTGAACAACCTAGTATATTTATCTTTTCAAAACAAAAATAACTGTACCATTTTCTACTGTCGCACAACTAATACACAAACTGAACCCACAGTGTATAGAGTGAGCCAAGTAGACAAAACAAAAATGTATTCATACAAACATAAATATTTCAGAATTCGTTTAAATGCATTGATTGAAAACTTTTATTAAGTGTCATTAGTTTTAACACAAATGAAATTACTATTCAGTTTGTGCAATATAAAAAAACTAAATTAGAGAACAAATGCCGTAAACTTCGTGTGCTTTGTGCAATAGCACTAAGTGTGCTGACTCGATGTTTTGTATGCCACACGACGAATTTGCAAAAAAACAGTGGGGAATTGCGTGCCGTACTTCATTGCTCACATTTGTAGGAATCATTTCAGTCCAAACGACTTTTCTGCTTTAGGCGTCCAGCAAAAGCGATTGAGTTCAGACGCAGTACCAACACAGTTTTTTCCTCAAGCGAACGCAAAAGCTGAAAATCAGAAAGAGGCGTAATAGAAAATTGTGCGGAGTTTAGTTAAGTTAACATTGATATTGCCACATATTTTCAATCTTGAAAACTCAGTATTGGCCGATCCCAGCATTGCATATTTCATGGATATTCATTTGCTATTTGAAAAATACCCATGGCGTACGAAAGCATTTAGAAATTTTAAATAATTGTAAACGAAAATTTATGCCAAATCCAATCGATTTTAGGACTCAAGATGCAATTTGTGGATTTGTTTAGGTTTTTAATGACGATAAAAAACAATTTTTCTTGCGATATGTGTTTTGTGGTGAAATATTTTTTCTCTGGTCTGGCCAAGTTACTTCGAATTCGATACATTTGTGAAAATGGTCACTGAACCATGCAACTTTGTCCGAGTTATTATGGCTCGCAGACTAGATGGACAATGGAAGCGACCGCTTTTCTACGGGCTTGACGCTAAAATAACAGTTAATATCCTAACGAGATCATTTTGAAACTTCACGAAATAAATTTCACAGTTGTTGCCATTGCTTCTGGCATGCGACCCTCCAATCAAGCTCTTTGGCGAGAATTCGCCATTTCTATTTATAGGTCTACATATTTGTTTCGACGTGGCAATATTTAATTATAGGTACATACATAAATCACTTCAAATACAAATTGTCAAATAAGCATGTTGGCTATTTTAGCACTTCTTTTGAAGTAAAAAATAAAAAGATTTTCTCTATGAGTGCTTTGTGGCCATGTATCATATCATAGAATTGTTCCATGCCAAAATATGTTACATCTATCATAAAGATTTTTTAATAAAATAGTTCCTCGAAAGTGGACTAGGCTAAGAAGGTGGTTGATATTTTAAAACGATCTTCCAGAAGCCTTCTTCTAGCTATTCGAGCACTAACGGATTTTCCAATTTCTTCCGACAGGGCACAAGAGGATTTTTACGATACTTGAGAGACTCGCGTATAAGTTTTTGGCCTTCCCGTACACTAGTGAGTAGACCGGAGTGAAATACGTAAATTTATTGAAATCATATCGTAATAGCAGGGAAAAGTTGCTACATATCAATACAAATTCAGGAAAAAAAGAAATTTCAAATCGGTTAATATCTTCCGTTCGCGCATTGCATTTAAAATTTACAAATTTTATCCCAAATCTAGCTGATTTACGAAAACTTGTAGAAGTTGTAAATGATTAAAGATCGAGCTCACTTTTTATACATAGCACTTTCAGCATTGAGTAGTAGATTTTTAATTTACTAATCTATCAATTTCTGTGGTTCTGAGCGATCAACTTTCACCAATTTTAAACCAAACCTACTAAGGAGGCCCATGCCAAAAGAGGCTTGCGTGAAAGCGGCTTACGGCTACTATAACACGTCTGTGCTTTAGATCGTCTTCCACTTGGTTACTTGAATTCCATCGTCTTTATTTCCATTTTGCTTTTGATTCTGGCATACCGATAAACGAAGTGCACAGAAGAGCTAGTATTCTCTGGTCATTACCAGTTCTGTTTTCACTCTTGTCGAACAGCGCTGTTTGGTCAAAAAAAATTCTATTCGATGTTCTTTTGAATTACATAGTTTACACAATTACTTAACATTAAACTGCTTCAAACATTTTAATCATGTCTCTTACTCGTAAGGACATACACTGCCCATTTTTTGGTGCACCTAAGCCACTGCTGTCATCGGTCCTTCCCACTAATACCGACATTATACAATGTTGGCAAGAAGTGAGGTAAAAAATGGCAGAAGAATCTTCTGCTGCCAGTTCTGGCCAGAAGTTAAGCTTCACATTTGCAGCAGATACTGTAGCTCATCAGACTGAGCCCCTTTATCCCAAGGCTTCGATTCCAATAGTTTCCCACACAAGAGTTGTACAAAAGATCAAACATCTACATGATCGATTCTACACTCTTCGTAAACCTTATTCAAGGGACAAAGACACACCTGAGAAACAAAAGAAGTACAATGATTTTATTGAACAATCTTCAAGTACATTATTTGACATTTCGTCCTGCAAGTGCGAGATGACACTCAATTGCTTTTGTCAAAGAAGCATTGACAAGTGTATTTCTCCCAGGCCGGTAACTATCAACTGCACATGCCCTAAAGATAGAAAGATGCCGCCATTAGAAATCAAATTTCTATATGCTCAAAGATATCTCGGACAAGGTAAGATTGGGACAGTAGACACCAAAGAAATTCAAAAGCTTACATTAAAGTTGCAGGGAAAAGCTCGTTACTTAAGTCAGACGAACTTGTAGAAGCATTGATTCTGAAACAGAGTTAATTCCTGAAGTTGACAATGATAAGAATGATCCCGATTTTCAGACCCCACGCTCTATTTCCTCTCAGTCAGCAAGTTCAAAAAATGCACAGGTGCGCTTATCACTTCCAGCAACGGCTTTAACAAGTGATCGTTTTGGAGTGTCTGATAGAGCAGCAGCAGCTATTGTGTCTAGTGAATTTAAAGACGTTGGTCTTATAACGGACAAAGATACTTCTTTTGTTGTTGATCGAAGCAAAATTAAAAGAGAAAAAGAAAAATGTAGACTAAAACTTATCGAATCGGGGAATGCAATAGAGCAATTAAACGATCCGATGTGTGTATATTTTGATGGCAGGATGGATGACACTTTAGTTTTAGTTGAAAAAGGAAACAAACGTTATCAATCTATAAAAAAATAAGAGCACATTTCAGTAATAACAGAACCAGGCTCAAAGTACCTGTGTCATTTAGTAACTACTTCAAAAAGTGGAAAGGACACAGCATACAGCATTGTAAATTATTTTGAAGAAAATGGTATAAATCAATCTAATGTTGTAGTGATTGGATGTGATGGTACGTCAACAAATACTGGGTGCAATAAAATTCATTGAAACGTGTTTAAAAATACCAGTACAATGGGCTATCTGTCTCGTCCATATTAATGAATTACCTCTGAGGCATCTAGTTGAAATACTTGATGGTAAAACAACAGGTCCTCAGTCTTTCAGTGGGCTTCTTGGCAAACAGCTGGCTAAATGTGAATCTTTGTCCCACGTTACTTTTCAGAGGATTGAATGCTCTCTTCCACGAACGCTTGACGCAATAAGCTTAAATAAAGATCAGAAGTACGTACATGACATTGCTATTGATGCTGCTGGTTTTTGCTCCCCAGATCTAGCAAATCGAGATCCGGGACGAATATCACACTCTCGTTGGTTGACAATTGCAAACAGGTTCCTATGATTATACATTTCTTTGCAAGAGCCATCTAAAAATCTCATTCAAATTGTAAAATACATTTTGACGTATACAGCCACATCATTTCCACCTCTTACAATTTTTCGACTATTTGTTCAATTTATTATAAAATTTGTAAATTTTAAATGCAATGCGCGAACGGAAGATATTAACCGATTTGAAATTTCTTTTTTTTCCTGAATTTGTATTGATATGTAGCAACTTTTCCCTGCTATTACGATATGATTTGAAAAAATTTACGTATTTCACTCCGGTCTACTAGTGAGGCGTTTTCTTCCACTTTTTGATTTATTACGGTGGAATTTTGTTTAAATTTGCACTAAAGAGTATTTGCAAATTGGCTGCCAAATTTTAAATGCCAAAATATTTTATTTATTTATTTATTTATTTTTACAAGAGTAACAATTAGAAATAACTGTCACACGTAAGTACTAAGCGCTGGCTGCCAGGGCCTTCGGCTTATGATAATATAAATTTAAGTATCTATATACTATACATACATACTAATATACTCATTTGTTTTTTTGGGTGAGGTTAAAGTTAAGGGACCGCCGTAGCCGAATGGGTTGGTGCGTGATCACCATTCGGAATTCACTGAGAGGTCGTTGGTTCGAATCTCGGTGAAAGCAAAATTAATAAAAAAACATTTTTCTAGTAGCGGTCGCCCCTCGGCAGGCAATGGCAAACCTCCGAGTGTATTTCTGCCATGAAAAAGCTCCTCATAAAAATATTTGCCGTTCGGAGTCGGCTTGAAACTGTAGGTCCCTCCATTTGTGGAACAACATCAAGACGCACACCACAAATAGGAGGAGGAGCTCGGCCAAACACCTAACAGAAGTGTACGCGCCAATTATTTATTTATTTAAAGTTATGGGAGGAGGAACTATGG